>OU342633.1:21798938-21973938 GCA_910589415.1 Malachius bipustulatus
AATATTTCTTAAACGAAGCCCGATATAGAAAAAAAAATTTTATGCTTAAATTGCGATTTTATAAACATCCGATTTTGGCTATCTTACTTACTGGAAAAAAATCCTAGCCTAGACCTGACCTAGCAGTCTTAGTTTTATTTTTGAAAATATTTCCTAAAAAGAGACCTAATCTTGAAAAACATTATTCTTCTTCATATGTTTTAAATACGATTTTGTATACACCGTTTGATTTTAGCTGTCCAGTTACCAAACACCCTGTATAAACCAAACATTTTTGAGCAATTTTTTTTTTTTTTTTAATTACAAAATTCCATCTTCTATGCTATTTTCTATAGCTATAGCTTTGTGTAGATTTTAAAAATGACAACGAAAGAAATCATATCAGAAAATATATGCTTAATAGATTACGGTAAAGTGAAAAAAAACTTTTTGGAGTGCCTGAAAAATGTAGAAGATTTCATTGTTAACCTTTTTATATACTGACCAGCCTATTATAATAGGCTCCAGGAATTTTGGGGGAACCTAGGCTTCTGAAAATTGAAAAACTTTTGCAAGATAGTTTTGGATTTTTTTTTTTTTATTTGTCGAATTCTTTGACGTACCCAATTTGTGGTAAGGCATTTTTGATGTGATAAAAATTTAATAAAATGTGAAAAATTTCCATGATAAACAATTACAGGAAATTCTCAAAATTTTTAGTCATCTAAATCTAGAGATTTAGGAATTCGAAAATAAGCCGAAAAGTATGAAAACAAACAGACTAATCAGAATTGGAGGAGGTGCCAAATTGGACTAAGGGCAAAGAAACCCCGCATAAAATTAGATAAAAAATTATAAATGGACCTTGTAGAAAGCAAAAGTGGGGGGGGGGGCAGTGATCAGTTTTTACATTTCTGATCGTTCAAAGAGAGCAAAACTTTCTGAGAATGTATGGGCCGCCTCCATAAATCAAGTAAGCATAATAAATGAGAAAATAAATGCCCAATGGACTTCCGTAAAGGAAAAATAAACTGAAAAATACAGAGTTCGTTGTTAAATTTTTCATATGGTGGCCATTCAGTGGTCTATTATAATAGTGCTTCAAGAATTTTTTGGGTATACATAATAGGAGTCTGACATTTGACAAGCTTTCCAAAGATAATTTTGATTTTTTTTTATGTTTTTGTTGGATTCATTGACATACCCAATTTGTGGTAATCAAGTATTTTTGATGAGGTGAAAATTTACGAAAATGTGAAAAATTCCATGATAAATAATTAGGCCCAGGAATCAAATCTCAAAATTTTAGTGTTCTAAGGCTAGAAATTCAGAAATTCGAAAATAAAACGAAAAGTGTGAAAACAAACATAATAAGCAACAACAATAGGATAAGACGCCTAAATCCTAAATGGACTAAGGGCAAATGGGGAGGAAGTGTAAGTTTTTACATTTCTGATAGATTCAAATATTACAAAGTGGACAAAACTTTCTGAGTATGTTTGGGCAGCCTCCATAAATCAAGAAGCATAGAAAAGTGAAACTTTATAGATTGTGACACGTGAATGAAATTTTTCTTTGACTTTTGCGAGGTTTTCCCAATACTTGGCAAAGTTGAAAGATGGGCAAAAACCGCTTCTCCAAAAAATCTATGAAATTATTGCCAACTGCTGCTGGTAGTTAAACTGGTCCTGTACTCTGTAAGCGACATTTTAGCTCTTTAGTTGTTTCTATTTCAAATCTTATGTAGAAGACAAAGACGACGTGAGTCGTAGAGATAGGTCTGAGGTTCCATCTTCAATAATCTCAAATTAAGAGTAAAACTTGCCATTATATATCTCTAATATGGAAACATAGTTTTTCTACCCTGCCACCAAATTACGTATAACAGTATTAGGGAATTGGATACGGGGTTTGTGTTCAGTTATTTTTTTTTCGATTATTTTTCGGTTGTTGAATTAATAATAAAAAAGTTGGACTGGTGTAAAAATATATATCAATTTTTGAGTTCAAAGTATGGCATTTCGCGTATAAAAAACTTGGCACAAGATAAACAAAACAACAACATGATGAACGTAAAGACAGTTAAAATCAACATAATGCTAACGATTTCAACGTAATAATACTTTTAAGTGTAATAACAAAAAACAATCACAACGATAAGGACACCAGAGTTAATCAAAACGTTCAAACTCTGGTGTTATTTATTTTTATAAAGATTTAATTAAAATGGATTTATGATTATGCAAAGCAAAAAATTTAAAATAAGTGGCACATATCTCTTGACGAAATTATTAATAAATACTCTAGCAAAAATAACATAATAATTCAGGAAAAAAAACTAGCGAAATAAATAATTTGTTCTACGTAATACTTGATGCATGAAAAATTGCATTTATCCAGTATTATCATAATATAGAGGGTGGTTTCATGAGTTTATAAATTATATTTATTTTAAAAGCTGCATAAAGAAAGGGGTTAGCTGAGAAAAGTAGAGCTGAGAAAAAATTTAGATTTCCTATTTTACCATCTTCAAGACTCAAACTCCAATCTGTAAAATTTGTTTAGACTACCCTCAACTCCAATAAAACGGTTTACTCTCTTTTCAATTTTTTCCCATTAAATTTTCTCAATTACCAACCCCGTAAAATAAAAACAAATCATTCTAAATCACTGATTAAGAATTTAAGATTCACCCTGTTTAGAAATAAAGTGTCCAAAAAAGAAGATCTTATTAAGAAGCGTTAAATTCAAAGTCAACCTATTAAAATATAACATAAAAATAATAATAGCTGCACGATAAGAAAGTTGTCTTTTAAATATACTAAAATATAAAATAAATTTAGAACACAATAATAATAAGTATAAGAAGTATAAAACATTAAACGTGACCTGACTACTATTTACAACGTATAAAAAACAAAATATAACGAAGCTATGTATAAAAACAAATACCGACTAACACTCCTGAAGAAGTTTCGAGATTTACACATAAAACCCAACGAAGTCGCGACGACGCACGCCACTGTCCTTTCGCAGTAACTGCCCGTACTGTTCGCGGCCAAGTGGGTCGGACGAGCGCTTATAAAATAAATAAATTCACATACGGAATAACTTTATGTCGGGACTTTGGATACTGCCTTCAGGAGCTCCGAGCCGCCCCCGTTCGAACCCTTGTCCAGGTTCATTTTCATCGGGTCGTGGTGATGTTGGTGCAGGGAGTGGGTTTGCTGATCGATTTTCTGCTGCTTCTCCTGCTGCTGCTGCTTGTGGCGTTCCTGTTCTTCGCGCTCCCTTCTGGCCTGCTCGTTGATCTCCTTCACCGCCCTCAGCTCCTTTTTCAATTTCATTCTCCGGTTCTGGAACCAAATTTTGATCTGTCGCTCTGTCAGACAGAGGGCGTGGGCTATTTCTATGCGTCGTCGTCGGGTCAGATAATGGTTGAAGTGGAACTCTTTTTCCAGCTCCAGGGTTTGGAAACGGGTGTAGGTTTGCCGACCGCGTCTTCTGGGGCAGCCGTTTGGACCTGAAAACGAAAAATAATTTCATCAATAAGTGAACTGCAGGAGATGGTTTCGAAATGTCTAAAAACTACCACTATTTGTAATGTTTTTGAGAGACCCTTATTAGAGATCGTGGCTAGACCAGAATTAACGAGGTGAAATAATGATTAGTGGCATTGATTCAAGAAGTTTACTACTCCTAGAATTGCATGTCAACACTAAATTTTTCCGAGTTCTGAGTAGAACCTAGAATAGGTCTAATAGAGTTCTGTATATAAATTTCAAATAGTTCCGCGAAAAAAACCTTTAAACGCAAAAATAGTTTCGGGGGCCACTAGATACTTTTCTCAGAAAAAGAGTTCTGATGTAAAAATTGGAGTTTCGCGAACAGTAATTTTTTGTAAAATTATGAAAAAATTGCCGAAAATGAGTTCTGATTACCCCCTCAAGTCAAAGAGTTTCAGGAAACTTCTCTTCCCCTTTGCCAAAAACTCAATAAAGCTTGAGTAGTAATTTCGAATATGATTCAATTTTGATCATTTGACAAGAATAACAAAATTAGGTCTCATTAGAGTTCCTGGTAGCCTCAAAGAGTGAAAAATCCTGTTTCAATTTTCGCAGAACTCCATAGTTTCTGTGTTTTCCATAGTGTTTTTTTGTTTTTGTTTATTATGGACAATCATTGTCGCAATTAATAATCCAACCATTCAGGACTACCCGGAACTCCAATCAGAACTCATTTTCAGTGAATTTTTCCAAATTTTGCAAAATAAAATAAAAAATTCGCAGATGTATTAGCGAAAATATACAGGAACTCTGGAACTCAAATTTTTGTTGCTACTGATCACTTCAGAACTAATTTTTTGAGAAAAGTGGTGGGCCGTGTGAAGTTAGCCCCCAAAACGGAGTTTTGCGTTAAAAAATGGTTTTGTTCTGTGGAATTATTCAGAATTTTTATACAGAACTCTAAAACTATTTTAGTTCTACTCGGAACTCTGAAAAATTCAGTAGTTTCATATAATTCGGGGACCAACTTCACGGTAGTAAAACGTTTCTTAAACCCAATTATAAAAAATACAATATAGACCTGTTCTTTTTGCCCAATACATTTCTATCGGTTTACAAAAACTGTTTCAAAACATAGTTTTAAAAAGCAATCTGAAGATTGCGACCTTTTAATAGCATTTAAAATTTAAGCCAATCCCCGTTAGTCCAGTAATAATGATAAGAATCATCATCCGAAAATTTTGGATTTTCCCACAATATCTCCCTTCCCCCCCCCCCCCCCCAAAAAAACATCTCTTTGGTGAAAAAAGACAAAAAATTAAGCTACTAACTTTTAAACTGCTGAAGAATTTTAAAAATTCTAACCTAAAAGAAACTCAACTAATTTCGTAATCTCCTGAAAAAAGTCCTGTTTTGCTACATTCCATAGTTTTAGCGTTGATTGAAGGAGTTAAATTGAATTATGTCAAATGACATAAAAACCAATATAGCGGCCATAAGAAAAACACAAGTTGACTGAAAATTTTAGGATCTAGTTGGCTTTGATAATTTTTGAAATGTCAAAATAAGCATTTTGAATATCAGTTTTTCAGCTTATTTCAGTAATGGCTGACTTATTAAAAAATCTAGCTCCGATTCTTAATAAGCATTAAATTGTGCCCAACTTTGCCCATTTAACCGACTCTTCATCTGGCAATATAAGAAAGTTGATAGGGAGATAGATTTTGGTGGGAACCCTGCAAGTATTATCACAGTTGTTTTTTCAAGTCATGTAATAATTTAACCATTGAAGAGAAAAAAAAAATGTTATTTTTTTTCTCATTTTTATACAGGGTGGTCCAACTTAAAACGTCAGGACTTCACTAAACGATAGATATCGTTAAAATAATGCCAGTTTCTCTAATACACTTATAGCCGGGAAAGCTTCCTTTTCAAGATACAGGGTGTTGAAGTTTTGGGAAAAAAATAATGTTTTGTGAATATTGTCAAAACGGCTGCTTTAAAAAATTGAAATTTGGCACGCAGCATGAGCTATAAGTATCTTTCATGATTTACGGCTTATGGTGATAAATTGCGAAAACCAGCGGCGGAGATATGGGTGCGTCATCGCCCCTTTAAAAAAAAAAAAAAATTGACGCCACTGACTCTATGGTTACTGACAATTGTTACGTTAGTTAGGTGTTGTTTATTTCTGTTATTTAATTATTTAAGTAAAAGTTATTTGATTAGAATTTGTCTGTTATTCTTAAAATAGCTACGGATATTACCTAAGAAAACCTGAATTATCTCGAAAACGGTGCGCCTTGTGAAAAAAATTAGAGAGTACTTTTTTGTTCTAAAAAGCATGGGGCATTGAATAGTATTATTAAATTTCCCTTAGAGTCAGTGGCGTCACTTTTTTTTTTGAAAAGAGGCGATGGCACACCCATATCTCCGCCGCTGGTTTTCGCAATTTATCACCATAAGCCGTAAATCATGAAAGATACTTAGCTCATGCTGCGTGCCAAATTTCAATTTTTTTAAAGCAGCCGTTTTGAAAATATTCGCAAAACATTATTTTTTTCTCAAAATTTCAACGCCCTGTATCTTGAAAAGAAAGCTTTCCCGGCTATAAGTGTATTAGAGAAACTGACATTATTTTAACGTTATCTAACGTTTGGTTAAGTCCTGACGTTTTAAGTTGGACCACCCTGTATAAAAAAACAATGATCAAATTTGCCAACTGTTAAGATTTGACAAATTTTGAGATGAAAAAGAGAGAGAGAGAAACGCGAGTATAAAAATTAAAATTTTTCAATTTTTTCGATAGCAATTTTCTCGAAAACAATGGCAATAATATGAAAAAAAACACAAGACGATGTTTTTAGGATATTAGTTAAGGTGTATTATTTTTTTTTTAAATATTTTTTGAGATCCTGAACAGGCAAGAGGTTTTTGTTTTTTGAAGGGAGACGGGGGGGGATTAAGTCCCTACCTACACAATGTACACCACATTTTCTGACGTAAAATTTAGGGAAGATCCAATTTTTCGAATGATAATATTAATAATAAAAAAAAAACAGGAAATTTTTTTAGGAAAAGGAAAGGAAAACAGGACCTCTGTTGGATCAATATTCTCTACGTGGATAGATTGAATCGATTACATCTTAAAACATTCTTTTATATTCATTTAATACCTAAAATTAATAAAACTACAGCACGTAAAATACGCGAGTAAGACTTTTTCCCTGACCTGGATTATGTCCAGACATAACACCTGAAATTTTTTTTTTCACTTAAGCGTCTGGTCTGCATACCATCACCTCTACTACTTGGTCCATGGTCAAACGTGATTTTTAATAACGAACAACGGTCAGTGTAGCCAACCGTTACCTATTTTTATCTGGATCAGGTTTCAAATTTATCTGAGAAGTAATTACCTACACATGTCAGTTTGGTTTGGTAGCTATGGTATGTTGATTTAATTATTGTTGTTAGGTCTTTTTGTATTGAAAATAATTTATTAATTAGGTACCATTATTTTTCAGGATGGTACATTTTGTCCATGGGAGGGAACAAGCTATTTTCTTTTACGCACTCATCACAATATAGAAGAAGGTATGAATATACCTACAGAGAATAATCAGCGATGTACCCAACCGAAGAAGTCTTCAGGGGTAAGTTTTTGAATATGTAATAATAATTTATTAAATTTATATAAGGCGTTTTTTTCAAAGCGAAAACAAAATCATGAACTGGACATTAAACCCACCCTTACTTTCTAAAAAAAAGGTATTTTTGAAAGGCTTTTTTACATTTATTTTTTACAATTAAAAAAGGCTTTTGAAAAGTTTTTTTCCACCCCCACCAACATTATTGCAACGAAAATGTATGCCACTGCATTTTTTTTTAATTTTGTTTTTTTTTCCAGATTAAGCAACTAAAAATGAAATTTTTATGTCTCTTGATATTTTTTCCTACCTTACTTATTTTTTGATGAAAAAAATCAATAATAAAATAAAATCATTAAAATTAAAATCAATTTTTCAATCATATTTTTTTTATGGAAAACGACAGGAGATACGAAGAAAAGTTAAGAGACTTAAAAGTTGTATTTTAAGTTGCTTAATCTGAAAAAATATTGAAATTAAAAAAAAAAGTCAGTGGCGTGCAGTTTTCTTTGCAATAATACTGGTAAAGTGCCCCCTGGACGCCACTGGACCTAATAATTTTATTCTAGTCGAGGCTAAAGGAGCCCCTTATTATACAAATACAGCTAGGTATATCAACAGTATCGGCAAAAGAATCTTTGAGATAGTAATAAAAAACCGATTAAAAAAAATTCAAAACCTGGCTCATATCCTTATTATGTGACACCCTGTATATTGTCTTAATCTTAAAATTTTAACATAATAATTATTAAGAAGGTCAAACAAAACCGATAATGTTTGACTTTGTTTCTCAATTTCGTACAGGTAGGTACAAACATTAAAAGGGATGATGAACAACGAAGCAAACATGTTAGCAGGTGTGTGTGTTTTTTAGAAACGGGTTCAATAAATCGCTCAGATTTATCTTCAGACACAGTGCGACTTTAGCTACGCTCATAGAAAGAGAGCGAGCAAAAGCAACAACCATAAATATAACGCCAAGATACAAAAACTTTCGGAACAATCCAAGAATAAAAATCGGCTAGGTAATAAAAAGGATAGAAGGGAAACTTTCGTTTTTACTGTTGCCGAGTTAAAAGAATGCAATAAAACCCTTTAAACGTCTAAAAAAACTACCCCGGAATGAAATCTTTAAACAGTTCAACTTTCTCCCGGAGAAGAAAGAGTGCAGGCCAGGCATTCCGGTCCAAGTCAGCATCTCTTGTGTCACTGAAAGGGCCATAAAATATAACCGTTACGGCTGTAAGCCCGGTTTATATGTGGAGACAACGGCGATAAAACATTCCTCAACTCTTTAGAAATCGTTCGATTATACGGATAGAGCTGGAAATCCTAGCAATACGTTACAAAGAATAATCTAATCGACTCAAATCTGCAAAATTCTAAAACGAGGAAAAATTTTCAACAGTTCCATCAGCCAATTATATTTTGTTATTTTTTATTTCTATGACCATTGACAAAAAATGCCTCACAAATTCCTGTCAATTTTCTAAACACGTTTATTGGTAACAGCCCTCCGCCTTATGTGCTTTCGATTGTTATAAAATTATCTCATCCTATTATCCAGTGTGAAAACCTCCTTAATTACATCTATGTTTTGACCCCTTAATTGATTAATTTAAGTCATTAACACTAATTAGTTTTTTTATCCAACATCAATTCTAAACAACCCCTTTATTTTGTTAATACCTTCTTAATATTATAATGAGACCTACCTACATGTAAACTGTCCAATGTAGGTAGGAGAATGTTTGTCTGAGAGGTAGGTTGGTACGCTGTAACAAAAATTTTCAATTTTTTATTGTAGTTCATTTCATTGCAAGAGAGATAAAATTAGGTGCCTTATAGGTATAGGTAAAAATAATTATGTTAAACTTATACCCGTCTGGATTTATGAGACCCTTGATAAAAATTATTTAATGCCAGATTGTCCAAAACTTTATTTAAAAAAAAAAACGTCATCAGTGATTACTGTTGAAAATATTACGCTGAGAATTTTTAAATAAAATTAATGTTGAAAACTACACTACTTTCTCTACGACCATAAATTAAAAAAATAATAATAATAAAAATAAGACACGAGTAAGGGAATATTTTATAATTTTTGGTTAGATTTTGGTGTCTGTTCAATGACCATCATAGATAACGAATGAAATGCCCAGCTTTCATATCCATATAGGTACAGCAGATGGCTTTAATTTTCAATGATCACATCTCTTTGGCAATGTTTGTTTTCAGCAAAATTGTTTCAGATTGCGATTGGTTGAAGTACCTACTTAGAGTGGGGAAAAATAACAATTAATTCCCTCGATCGACACGAATCACATGGGAAGACAGACAGACAGTGTTTCACCTTGATTGAGGCTCGTCAGTTTACCATATCAGACATCACGAGAGGAGTGCCAGGTATGGCAAACTGAGGAGTTTTAATGAAATCGCAACAGTGATGTATTTGTCTTTAGAACGTAAACGAACATTATTACCCTACATTAAGGGCCAAAATGAAGCTTTGGTAAGAAAATCATAAGTAATGATCGAATCACCGAGATAATAAAAAAAATTGATTCTAAATTTGCTTTTGCATGTCTCTTTTCACCAAGTGTAATTTTTTACATAATGATGTATTATTATGGCTGTTATGTACGAGTATTATGACTGTATCTATTATACAGGATGTTTCAAAACATGTGTCGGAAAATGAAAGGATTGAATGGAATTTTCGAGATACACGGTGTCAAAAAAATAAAATTTTTCCAGTTTTTTGAAGTATGTATATCTCAAGAACCGTTTGAGATATAGAACTCAGCTTTCGTCCACATCTTATCATTAATATTATTGAGTTTTGAGTGCTTAAAATTTATTTTCAGACGTCAGTAGCGGAAATTTTAGTGTTGCGTGAAAAAATTTTTGCCCCACGACAATGGGAAAATTGACAAATGAAAAATGACCTAAAACCAATATAAAATCACACGATGAAAAGTGACATGACAACCGTTAAAATAGCATCTTGTTTTGTTGTGGACGAAATAGCTGTTTGTGTTGTGGATACAAGTTTCAAAATAGGAGGCTTTAAGCACGAAAAATTGTCACAAATTGTCAAACAAGTTCGAAGGCTTAGTTTGACAATCGTCAATTGCTTGAAACACTTCTTTTGCAAAGCGTGTTACAGAAGACTTTTTATCAAGTGGCCTAGAAAATACAATTTATGAATTCTTAAGTTGCCATTGACTGGCATTTTTCTAGATTTTAAGAAAAAGTGAATAAAAAAAACATACTTTTAAGCACTCGTGGGTAAAAGAATGTCATTTCGAAATTGGAATAATAGTCAAAATGTAAGTTTTCTGAAACGATTTGAACAAAATAGCTGTCCGTGTTAAAAGTTGCAAAATAGGAGTGTTTTAAGCACGAGAAGAAAAAATTAAAACAAGTTTTTTTTGTCAAGTCGCCAAGAAACTACAATTTATTAATTCTTAAGTCGCCAAAAACAACAAAATATATGAATTCTATAAATTGGTATTATACAGGGTGTTAACTACAAACTAGTACAAAATAAAGGAGACTTATTCTATTAAAATGGGTCCGCAAACGCACCGTTTTCGAGATACGAGGGTGTTCAAAAAATTATTTTTTCTTACTTTTTTGCGATATCTCAAGAACCGTTTGAGCTACAGGCTCCAATTTTTGTACAGATTTTTACAATCATAATAGTAACTTTTAAGGCTCCAAATAATGTTCTAATATGCCAGTGGTGGAGATTTTAGGGTTCCTTAAGGGTTTTACCCCCCTAACTTTTACGATACTGGAAAAATTGACATTTTGAGAGCAAATTTCAAAGCGTCAATGTTTTTTACACAAAAAAATACTCCTGGTTAAAAGAAGCTGAAGAAGCCACCGTTCTCGAGAAAAAAAGGCATTCTATGATCAAAAACGTACAAAAATCAACATGAATTTATTCTAGACGAAGTTGAAAACAATCTGGCTACAAGCACACGAAAAATAGGTGCAAATTTGAATTTGTGCCATGTTACAGTATGGATAATTTTGAAAATAAATTTTTTGTTCATGTTGAATTATGTACGTTTTTGATCATAAAATGCCTTTTTTTCTCGAGAACGGTGACTTCTACAGATTTTGACCAATAGTACTTTTTTGTGTAATAAACATTGGCACTTTGAAATTTGCTCTCAAAATGTCAATTTGTCCAGTATCGTAAAAGTTAGGGGGGTGAAACCTTTAACTTTTAACTTCAAAATAGTACATTATAATACTTACTGTGGATTCTAATTTGTGTTATAATATTGTTAATGTTAATGATGTCTGTTGGCATGCGCGTGGAAGGAAACCAACGCTCGTGGTGTCGTGGCGCCTAATTAAGGGCGACTGATTCTAGGATTCTTGTGAGGTAAACACGGGAGAGCGGATGCAAATAGGCATCATGCATATCCTCCGATAAATAATTATTCAATAAATCATTTTATAAACAAATCCTCACTATTACTTGATTAAGAATACACTGAACAAAAGTTACCCAATTTTTCTACACTGGCATATCTTAGAACATTAGTTTGGAGCCTTAAAAGTAGCTATTATTTATGTAAAAATGTGTACAAAAATTGGAGCCTGTAGCTCTAACCGTTCTTGAGATATCGCAAAAACAGTATGAAAAAATATTTTTTTTGAACACCCTGTATCTCGAAAACGGTTAATAGTTTTCTCACGCCTTTTTCTTCCGACACACATATTTTGAAACACTCTGTATACCTAGGTACCTACCTAAAAAGTAAATAGGTAAAAAAAGTACTTATACTAATTATTACATATTATAAACAAAATAATATCATGAAAAACAGCAACAAAAATGTGACTTTTTTTACCTATTTACTTTTTAGGTAGGTACCTAGGTATACAGAGTGTTTCAAAACATGTGTGTCGGAAGAAAAAGGCGTGATTCTTAGGCCCATTGTAAGGACAAAAGTTCCTATTAACTTGGGTCTGCAAACGAACTGATTCCGCGATACAGGGTGTCAAAAAATTTCTTTCTCTGTTTTTTGACGATATCGCAGGAACCATTTGAAATACAGAATTCTACTTTTGTACACATCTTATTAGGTATTTAGTGTTGGCTACTTTTTGAGATTTGGTTGCACATAGGTGAATGAAAATAAACAAAAATAACAACAACGAAGAAAGATCTGCTATTATTTTATAAACATCCAGAATAATCACAATCGATTCTTACGGAATTGTTGTAGACTAATTTGTAGAGGCACAGGGAAACACCGTATTTCTACAACTATTTTTATTCAACTCTAATCTCGTAACACTTCGTAATTGATTATTATTAGAATATATAAGAATACATTGAGTAGCAGCCCGGAGCGTTTCCATTTCCTCACTGTTCTCGCTCGCGTTGGACACCGTCCCAGCTCGTTCGACGTCTCCCCTCCACGGCTGCTTGCAGACGGTCGGTGGTTCCCCGTTGAAACTCACCGACAGACCACCGTACTGCCGACGGCGGAAGCAGCCAAGGACAGCTACCGTAGAGGTGGTCCCACAGTCGACCATCCTGATAAAAAGGCCGTCCTCGGACTTGAAGACGTCGGAAGGGTAGGCGTCGCACCAGACTGACGACTATAACAACGACAGACCACCGTACTGCCGACGGCGGAAGCAGCCAAGGACAGCTAGGTACCATAGAGGTGGTCCCACAGAATGGAAAGTAATTTATTTTATACGTTGTTGTAAGTGTAGTTAGTGCAAACTCCTGGGAACCCTCGCTACAATTTTCATTCACGGTATGAAAGGACGAAGGTAATATTATTTTGAAGGACAGGAAACCAAAATGCTCGACGACCAGACCAGTTTTTTCCCCGTCTGTGCGAGTGTTGTGTGGCAGTGTGGCTGTAGAATAGAATAGCATTTTATACTGGCTTATACTGGCAATTCATCAACAAAACTCACGGAAAAAGACGACCCAGGTGGTGAAATAAACTAAAATGATTGATATTTCTGAAAGGTCTTAATGGTGCAAATTTAAAGATTTATTTGCACTCTTCAGCTTCGCCAGAAAATGCAGGTGTTAATATTGGAAACAATTTTCAAGACTGTCTCGTATTTATAAACTTGAATTCAAGATTTCACGTGAACTGTGGGTGGTACCTTATTACTGATGGCAGAAAAATTACTTCTTATTATTTGGATTCCTGTTCTTAGGTTATACTGTAGTGAAGAGACTCACGTCTATAAGTTGCTTAGTTCTTTTCTTATTATTTTAGTTCAATCTGTTCGCACAAAGGTAATAAACGCTGCTCTTTACTTACGGAAGCAATACTGGAAACAAGTTTGTCACCCCCAACAATTGCAGGGTAGTTACAGAACAAACTATTCCAAAAAAAAGTTCTAACAAGTCGTAGGTACGACACCTTGCAATTCCAGAGAAACAAAACAATGCCGGTTATCTTGATTCATGAGTTCATGACTCTTGAGGGGCAAATTCCTGGTTTCTTTTTTTCCTCCCCTACTCACCCCGAATAATAATATATTGTGTCTCAGTATAAGTTTACCATTCTGTACCTACCTACGTACCTACTCAACAGTTAGGTATTTTTGTTAAATCGTTTCATAAAGTTGTCATTTTAGTTTCGAAATGCTATTCTTTTAGGTACAAGTTCCTAAAAGTGACATATTTTTGCGCACTTGTGCTTGAAAGTAACAGAAATAACAATTACAAGCAAAGTGTTCATGAAGTTTCATGATTATGTTGACAATAATTGCTAATATTGATTTTTTTCCTACAGTTTGTTCGCTGGCCCAGCTATAGTTAAATTGATGTTAATTCTGCGCAACCAGAATTAATCTCCCATTTGAACATGTAAAAATTCGAAATTTGTTTCTTTTTTTCCTCCACTACCCACCCCTAATGATATTAGGTATACTGTGTCTCTGTATCAGTTTACCCATTCAGTAGGTACCTACGTACTCAACAGTTAGGTATTTTTGTTAAATTGTTTCATAAAGTTGCCATTTTGATTGTCATTTTAGTTTTATAATGCCTAACTTTTAGGTATAAGCCCCTATGACATAGTGCTTAAAAGTGACATAAATTACAATTAAAAGCAAGTTTTCATGAAGCTTCATAATTATTTTGACAATACTTGATTTAAGTATTTGATAATTTTGACATTTTTGACAATACTTTGACAATAGAAAATATCAGTCCATAAATTTCATTAATTTCTATTCTTGGCGACTTTGAATTCATAAACTGTCGTTTCTTGATATTCAACAAAAAATGTTGTTTGACAAAAATTGTAAAAGAAGTGTTTAGGCACATTCGACGACTGTCAAACTCGGCCTTCGGCCTCGTTTAACAACTTTCGTCCATGCTTTAAAACACTCCCATTTTCCAACTTGTACGTATCATAATAATAATAGTTTGTTCCCCAACAAAATTGATCAAAACGCATCACAAACTATAGGGTGTCCGAAAACAAATCCGTTTTGGAGTCGGCCCTGACACAAAGAGGTTTGTCTTAAGTTAATCCACTCTTTACAACTGACAGTTCTAGATTTTGTTAGGTTAGTACAGTTGTCAAAAACGTTCAAGAACGTTAATAAAATAGGAACTCACTTTATCGACATTTTTATAAAATACATAAGTAAAATCAACAATTTATTAATTCACTTAAGGATTCTCCTGGACACATTTTAACACACGGTTTCTCACTCAACTAAAGGCATTCTGTAACTGTTCACCTGATGTATCGTTTATCTCGACGAACGTCTCCTCTCGATTACTTGACTTGACTTCGTTAACAGTCTCGCAGAAAATATCGAGTCCTCAATGTAAATGCATAGAAAAAATCATATTTAAGCTTGCAAAATCTGGCTGGCTAGTGGCTAGGGTATCGGTTATATTACGACAGATAGTTGATCTTCACAGATCTCTTGCTTCGGAAGTTTTCAAACTAACAAAACTTTGTTTGGTAACTCTGGGAACTGATACTACATGATATTCTAAGTCAAGCTAAACCTGCAAAAAAGTCTTGGAGAAGACTGTAAGTTTCGGGGAAACTATTGACAAAAATTTTACCTACCAGGAATGTCTCGGAGTAGGTATACTTTCACTGCTCTGTTACTGAATAAGGACAAAAGTAAGAACCTTTTCTAAGAAGCTTGTAAACAGGTTCCAACAGAAATCCAAGCACTGAGCTTGAAGAGGAACTAGATAATTGGAAGAAATTCTTGTGGGTTACAAAACAATCATGATAAATGATACTTGTCCCAGACATTACATCATCAACATTCCATGAAGAAAATAACTTTCAACTACAGCAGTTTTTCGCTCATACGTGAGCGTTTTTAATTAACTAGAACAATTCAAATTATTAAACAAACTTCAGTTAGGTATTTATCAGGCAATTTATTTTTATTAATAATTAACCTTTCCTTTGGAAAAAGAACGGCCCTCAGTAAATCAATAATGCTAAAATGTCACTAATGTCATATTGTCGACATTACATCAATTTAATTGCGCTTGGACTAGAGTTGGGAGAACATAATTAGGTATCAGTGACAGTTCCTATGTCCCCGTTAGTTGGAATATCCATGTGCGAGAAACGCTGTTTACGACTATTTGACGCATAGGTATCTACTGAAAGATTCAGAGGAAAAACTAGATATAGTAACCGTGATCACAATCGTAGAAAGTCGAATAGACTAGTCTAATAATAAATCTACTAAAGGTACCATATTAATAGAAAATTAAGTTAAGACATAAGTTTTCATCTTCAGAGCCAACTCGGGACGTGTTAATTAATGGACACCCGATACTATTATTATGGTACAAGTTGCAAAATATAAGTGTTTTAAGCATGGATGAAAGTTGTCAAACGAGGCCGAAGGCCGAGTTTGACAATCGTCAAGTGCTCAAACGCTCATTTTGCAATTTTATCAATTCTTATGAATTTATTTGTTTATGAATTCTAGGCCGCCAAGAAATATAAATTTGGGAACTCAAAGATTGGTACTACCCTACTTTATATTATCAAAGTGACAGTACAGTATTAGTATATTATGCAACGAGCTTATAATGAAGGCTATTAATACGCGAGTATGATGGTTAAGATACGAGCCGTAGGCGAGTGTCTTAACCATCATAAGAGCGTATTAATAGCCATTATCTGCGAGTTCCATACACTATTTTTTCTACGACCCTTTTTTATTCCATAGAAAAGATTAAAAAATTATATATTTTTTAACAATGACCTGTGTACAATTGCGGATCATTGAGTTTAAGATAGGTTGCTATTTGTTTACGCATATTACCAAATTTTCTCTTCGTCGCTAAGGTTATTCTGCTGTTTTAGTATCAAGTTTAAAGGGCACTACTCACTACTGCGTAATTTTTATTATGCGAAGTTCGAATTCCGAATTTTACGCTTCGATTTTGAGATTAATTAATAATTTTAATAACATCGACAGCCATTAATTACGATATTGTTTATCTGCGCAACGCGGGTCGCAGCGTTGCCGCTTTGAATACTATCACGGAGCTCTACGAATGATATAATACTTTATCTTCCCATCTTTACACGATATACCTACTTATCAAATTAATTAAGGTAACATAAAATCTTGATAAATTTTCTTTGAATGTTAGTACTTATGTTCTAAATTAAAGAAACGGTCAGAATTTTTTTTCAGAAATACAGAACTTTATCACAAGGCAATTTTTGTCGTGAGTATGACAACTCTGTGACTTCGGTTGGCTTGCCGACCCGATTGTAAGCGAAAAGGAACCGATTCGATTGCAAATGCTCCTCTGCCATTGGATAGCTTGACCAGTGCTTTAATGAAAATTTGTATCTTAATGAGACCCATTAAAGCACTGGTGATTCATATTTAATATGCATATTAAAGGTTGGGAGTAGAAAAAATAAAATATTCATGAAAACTTTACTTTTAATTGTAATAATTTATGTCACTCATACCTAAAAGACGTACAAGTGCGTATTTTACACACTCAGTGCTTAAAGAATATAATTTCGGAACTAAAATGACAAGCAAAATGGAAACTTTATGAAACGATTCAACAAAAACTACACTTTTAGAGCCGAGACAAAAACTCATTCGAAAACATATTATTTTCGCTTTCGAGGTGAATACAATATTTTTTAGACAGCTTTGTTTATTCAAAGAAATTGTTTATTTAGTGCAACGCTTGCTTTGTTGCTAGGGAAACAAATACCTTCAGTGCATAAAATGTTTGTTGCTCTAGGTAGCGAAATATTTCGCGCACGCTTTCAAATATACAAAAATATTGTGCCATTTTTCATTCGCATATTGATTAAAAAATAAGTCAACCTTATTTGACGGCTGTCTAAAACTTAAATCATACCTCTCATTGACATTACCATACCGTTTAACCTCATTTAATTGGCTTTAATGGACCATAAACACAATCGATAAATTTTGCATTAAAAGTGTAAGTTGGTGAGATCTGAAGTACCGAGAACCCATTAAAACATTGGTAAACGTAATAAAATATAAGTTTATGACAGTTGCCCTTGTAACATATGCCCGAGATTTACAACTGGACTGTAAAATTTATGTACCACAAACAACGTGAGATCTCCTTTACTAACCTACCTACTTGCCCAGTTTGGGTCGATTTGCTCAATTTGCCAGTAGTAGTAGTTTTAAATTCAAGCAATATTGTTCTTGCTCAATAACATGAGCAGTATGGAAATAATTCGTATAAAAAGCTCAGGAAATAGGTATTGTCTGAAAATTACCCTCATTTGTCTCTTTCTCTCGTTAATAAACCCGAGGCAAAAGTGTTCGTAACTTCTGAGACGTCTCTGCTCTGTTAACTTCAAACTTAAACATAAAATGAGAAAAGAAAAGAGACATAAAAAAATATTTTAAAATATTGCAGACAACGGCCGTTATGAATTTTTTATTTTGTGCTTAGGTTGCCCAAAAATTCTGAAAAAAAATCAGTCATGTTCCTTGGGCAAAAATAAGCTATTTCTTGTCTCCTGGTATTTTTCAGAATTTCCTCAGATTTTTTTTTCGTTTTTTCATAAATATCCTAATAAATTCAGGCATCTTCTTTATAGACAAAAATAAGAAAATAGACTTTTACTTCCTTCTCCTGGGGGAAAAAGAATTCATTATCATCATTATCATTATTTTAAAGATAAGTTTGGGTATATTATTTGCGTAAAAACTGAGTTTGCGTGTTTTAAATTCCTATGACCCACTTACAAGTTTCCATCCTGTATAATATTATGCAACTGTTGTTTATTATTTATTGATTGATAATTTTTCTTTACAAAATATCTCTCGTCTTGGTGGAATGGCTCATTTCATATAACGAATACTCAGGTATCCATAATAATTATGAAGTATGACTTTGAAATGAAGTGATAAAAATTAGTCACAGCATAATATTTAAATGTGTTAACCTTTCACTTTGACATTGGATAAATCAAGAACCAGGTATTAAAAATAATTAATTAAATAAAATCAATACATCATTTTTTCCTAATTATTCGATAACAAGTTTTTTATTTAACAACGCCATTAAATTAATTTTACATATTATTTTTAGAAAACATCGAATACCTACCTACATTCATTTAACTTACATAAATTATGTTATACCTTACCTAATAGTAACTTTTTGTTAATTATGAACCTACCTATACGCACTATCTATGTATAGGCATACCTAGGCCTATTATTTGATTATTTTCATACAAAGCTAAATGCAGGGATTTTAAATCAATTTTTCAAAATTGTTTTGTTTAAAACCAATTTTTTTAAAACAGTTGTGTTCTATACTTAGTTTTTTCAAACTGTTTTTATAAACTGATTTTTTTTAAAGCTACATATTTAAGGGCGGAAATTTAAATCTTTTTTTTTTGTAACTGCTTAAATATATGAGGGATTTTAATTGTTCTAATTTTATTAAAACTCTTATGTGGTATTTTAAATCTTTTTTTTTCAAACTGTTTTTTATTAAAACCAAATTTGTTAAAACTGTTATGATGCATTTTGAATCAAATTCTTTTAATATTTGTTTTGTTTACATTAAAACTGTTTTGTTTTCTGAACTTAATTTTTTTAAACTGTTTAATATAAACTGTTTTTTTTTTAACTGTTATGAGGGAATTTAAATCTTTTTTATTTTGTAACTGTTAGGTAGCTATATGAGGGATTTCAATTCTAATTTTATTAAAACTCTTATGTGGAATTTTTATTCATTTTTTCAAAATGTTTTTTTTTATTAAAACCAAATTTGTTACAACTGTTTTGTTTTCTAAACCTATTTTTTTAAAACTACTCTATTGAAACCTAATTTTTGTAAAACTGTTATGAGGAATTTTAAATCTATTTTTTCAAACTGTTTTATTCTGGGTTTCATTTAAACTACTTAAATTTTTTAAAACTTGTTATGAGAGATTATCTATTTTTTATACTATATTTTATATTATGGAAACAATTTTTTTCAACTGTTATGAGGAATTTTAATCAATTTTTTAAAACTGTTTTCTTTAAAACTAAATTTTATAAAACTGTAACAGCCAATATTATAAAGGCTCATTAAGTAGCTCGTTAACAAACGGGCTATTAGTCTTAATGAAAAATTAAGTTTCGATCGGGTATTATAAAGCAAAACATTCCAGGTCCTAACGGGCTATTAGTTAAAGACGGAAGTCGCCATATTTAATGAGGAATTTAATGAGTTTTTGGACCGAATTCAAACGAATGGCTGTGCCTACGAGAGGCTACGGACCGAAATGTTCCGATGGTGGTGAAATAATAGAATACATACTCCACGTCACGCGGTCACACCAGAAGTTGGGTTAGTGAGTGTCAGTACTGTCAGTGCCAGTGCGTATATCTACCTATGAGCCTGCGCTGACTGCTAACTGCTGTTAGTTGTGGTGTTGTGTTTTGTGTTATTATTGTGTTAAAAACTGAACAGACAATAATTTAAATGTGAGTGAAGTGAATAGTTCGAAAGTGTTAAAAGGACTAGACCACCTGTCTCTAGGACTTCTGAAACTCACCGGGTGCTGTTCCTCTTTGTCAGAAGACGAGTGAATGAGAGCTGAGACATTCTGAAAACACCATTTTACACCTATTTATTCCAATTATTAGGTATTAATAATTATTATTTTATTTCAATGTAATGTCAATCTGTAATACATAATAAATTTGTTGTTTAATCTTAGCTGGTTTTATTATTTAATAATAGTAGATACTGTAGCAAAGTAGAGAAAAGAAGTTAAGAATACATTGGCTGATTGTGTTATTACCTACATGAACTTGGCTCCTGCGGGAGCGGGAGTAATGATAATTATTTTTTATTTATTTATTTTTGAAACACATTTATTACCTTCCTAGCTTTTTTACCTAGAAGTAGGTAGGTGTAATTTGAGTAATAACGAAGTACCTAAACGTAAGGTAAGTATTGAAATTATTATTTTGGCTTACTTATAGTAAAGTTCATCAATGAAATGGGTGAGTGTGTGGTTTTATCAAGCTATGGGTACCTACCTACATACTATAAAAGATAGGTATAATAAAGGTAGTGCTATTGATAAGAATGAAAAATTCAATTTTCATTATTTTTTCTCATTAAACCCATAAGTAGTCATTCAAAAAAGTATTCTAAATTAGTGGATTATTGAATAAAAACTAGATTCAGTCAAAATTGTATTTATTTAGAATGAAAATACCTATATCAATACATTTGACATTTCATTTCGTTAAGTCCCTTAATCGGTAGAATTCTGGTGATTAGTTATTGCCCCGACTTAACGAGCTACTTCTAACCTAAAAATGGTAAAAAATACCTTTATAAGACGCTTAATGAAAAAATCTGCCCATTAGCCTAATGAGAAAAGTTAACGATTTCAGTTGTCAAAACCTTTATAAGACGCTTAATAGCCCGTTTGGACTTAATAGCCCGTTAAAAAGTTCATCAACCCGTTATAATACTCGCCGTTAGTATTATAACCATTTTTTTTAAGCTGTTATGAGGCTAAATCAAATTTTTTAAATTGTTTTGTTTTTTTAAAAGAATTAATTTTTTTTTAGACTGTTATGAGGAATTTTTAATCTAATTTTCAAAATACCTAGGTATTTACTACAAACATTTTTTTAAACTCCTGTGTGACATTTTAATTCTTTTTTTTTTTAATTGTTCTTTAAGTATTATTTAAGTGTTTTGTTTTTTAAACCTAATGTTTTGTTTTATTCAATTACATTTCTTTTACCCATCTGTTTTATTTAAACCATTTTATTTTTAACTGCTGTGGCATTGAAATCTTTTTTTTTTGAACTGTTTTTTATTAAAGCCACATCTCTCCAAACTGTTTTATTTTATACCTATTTTCTTCAAACTGCATGAGCGAAAATCTAATTCTTTGAAACTGTGATGACGAAATGAAAGAATTTTTTTTTCAACAATCTCTTTTCTTTTTTCCAGTATTATAACACCTCCTTTATACCTAAGAACGGGTTCCAATTTCACCGCTATTGTTACAATAAAACAAATCATCAGGTGTAACAAATTGACGTAGGTGGTAGGATTCCATCTAATTCAGCAGGTCAATTTCTCCCTCACTGGGTATTACCTCTCCTACCGTACATCTCCTCGCAGCATTCGCTTTCAGCCCTCCACTCCACCCTCAAAATTGATCCCCGATGCCCTAGCCATGTAACACGGGGAACTATCCATCCAGGTTATTAATTAAGCATACGGAATTACGGAATAGCCAACGAGGCCGTAAATCACTTCACTCTGACATTCTGTTCCTGATTTATCAGCTTGGGACTGGGAAGGGTAGCCGGAAGGGCGCAGCCAGCCCTGTCGGCGTTGCTATGGAAACGCGCCTGGCCGCCATGATGCCGGGAGAGGTACGTGTGCGTTACGTTGTTGCCAAACAGCACGGATGCGAATTAATTTAACAGCCAGGTAAAAATTTAAACACAATGATCAATCCCCATTACTCGCGACTAGGTAGATTTCTGAGTATTTCTTTTTAATCGGAAAAAATAATCACGTTCAAAGTATTTTTAGGCAGAACCAGTGTCAAAAATAAATTACCATAATTTTGTAATTATTGGACACTTTTTGAAAAAATAAATAAATAAATAAATAAAATGCAAAAGAATTGGAAATTGAGAAATTGAGAGAAATGCAAGAAAAACTTAACGAATTAATATTTTTGAATGGGGTGTTTTTTTTGAACTCCACACTCTTATATGCATGTGATTAACTAACCACAAGAAAAATATTAATTATCAAAATTATTTCGGTTTTCATCCAAGATTTTCCCAAAAAAACAGACTTTCCGGAATGCGGTTTTATTCTATGGTGTTCGGAATATAATTCTGCAATTTTTTTTTTAATTTGGGCAAGGGACACTGTTTTTGAAGACTTTGTCCCCCTAACATCCCTAGAACAATATTCTAGAACCTAAAATTCCTGCAAAATATGAATAAAACTACAATAGTTGGGTGGTTATTGAGTCTCTAGGTTAGCAACGATAGCCAGACGTCCAACAAAGTAACAGCCCGACATTTTTAATAGCAACATTTTTGAATTCAGGGGACCGAAAGCGTATACGTTAATGTTTTGATCAAAATCCAAAATTTAATTTTTGTAAAGTAAAAAAAAAAAATTACAATTTTTCAGATTTGTGGTGTAGTGTGCACTGTCAGTGGTGAAGACCGTTGGCGACTAAACCAAAGATCATGGGTTCCGTCCTGGCTCGGCCTCCACTATTTTTCAGCTCATTTTTTGATGCTTAGCAGGGTTTGGGGTGCAAAAACTCTCCCTTCCGTTTCTTTTTTTGCATTAATCGCTGCATGAAGAGTTTGAACCTTAAATCAAAATGAGCCAAGTGGCTAATGTACAAGTTTTAGTGCCCAAGTTCTTAATATGTCAAATTGTCAAACGTTATTAACATGATTATCACGATTTGACAATTATTTTAATATACCATGACGATTTTCTATCCTTATGATCATCCGTGAGCATAGCATAGTTGTCCATTTTACACAAAATGGACCAAAAGAAAACTTGACATTTTTTTTTTGTACCACGGAATGCTTGGTTTTAATTTGGGGGGCGATTATTGCCTCCCGTTTGCAGCATCTGTCTACGAGGCAGGGGGATGAACAGCCCCTACAATTTCAACATCAAGGGGCACCTTACGTCATTGAAAAGTCTCTTCACTTCTCTCTCAAATTTTCTAAACAATGGTAAGGGGTTTTTTGAATTTGAATTTGAACTTTTGTCAGAAAAAAAATCTTAAAATTTATTTTTCTCCCTCAGTAATGAAAAAATCTTCAAACAGAAGGTTATGATGGAACTTTACCATTTAAATAGATATGATGAAGTAATATTCAGCTACAATTGCGTCATATGAGCGTACCATATTGTCTTAATGTTACACTATCCTGGAGCAGCGAGCTATTACTAAAAGTTAATCAACATTTTTCTCTTCCTCGAATAACCGGCAACCTGGATATTCTCCACTGTTTCCACGGGCACGTATCTTATCTGTAACGTGTACAGCGACAGCGGCGGAACATTAATAACACCCCCGGAATGGAACTACGGGGGTTATCTGGCACGTCCTGTATCCCGTCGCAATAACGTCCCGTTGGAACCACGGGAATAGCGCCGTCGCCTCGACTCCCGGCCATTATCGTCCGGATTGTATCAATGAGATAGTGGTGAAAACTGCGTGTTTGATGCTGTAAAGATTAGCCGTCTGTGCACGCCCTGTGTAGGTCCACCGGTCCTGTATAGTAATACTTTGTTCTTTGAATGTCCTCAATGAGTCGTTTTGGGGTTCTCGGAGGAAGTAATGAGTTCGGGGTGGGGAATTCTGGCCTGATTTAACCTTTCTTCTTGGATTTTGTTCTAATGCTAAGAATGCGGTTCGGAGTTCTTAGTGTTACGTTTCATTGTTTTAATGTTTTTTCACATAATTATATCAGAAAAAATTGCTTTCTATGATAAAATATTAATTGCAAACATTGTTGATATTCAACAAAAGAGTTTGATCAAAGTTAAACAAAAATTCTGGCCTTAACGAGTCTATGGTACTGTACAAAACCCTAATCAGTAACACGCCAATTACCTAAAAATATCTGGTTTTGGTTGGATTCATGGTGGGAAGGAGTTTGGGCCAAACTTCAGTTTTACAAACACGGTGACATCCAGGAATCCGCTCATCTATAATTGAGCGGTTGTCTGAAAAACTGCCGGATACCATCTTGGGGACCCTGAGATAGAAAACTTCAGTTTGACAAACACGGCGGCTTTCAGGAAACAACTGGAGTACCATCAATGATTGAGTGACTGTGTAAAAAGCTGGCGGATCTCACCTTGGAAACCCAGACCAAAAAAATTTAGTTTGACAAACACAAGGGCATCCACGAATCAACTGGATTGATGATTTTGATCAACTGGACTGATCAACTGGAATCAAAGATTGAGCGATTGTCTGAAAAGCTGGTGGATCCCATCTTGGGGATCCTAAGACAAAAAACCTCAGTTGAACAAACTGAGCAATCGGGAATCAACGGGAGTACCATCAATGATTGAGCGATTCTCTGAAAAGCTGCCGGATGCCATCTAGAGGACCCTGGGCTAGAAAATTTCAGTTTGACAAACACAGTGTCATCCAGGAATTAACTGAAGTTCCGGGCTTGATCATTTTGATTTACTTGTTCCAAGTGGGTTTCAAGGGTTAAGCTGGTAAGTGTCCCCAAAGAAAAAAAAGAAACTGAAGTATTTTTTCGACTATGTCACAATTTTGGCAGGAGAGTACCATAATTCGGGAGTAATGGGAGGCAACGAATTGTTACAGGTAGCATAAAGGCTTTCAGAACCACTAAGGAATTAGTGTATGAACGAAAATTGTCACTTATCCTTACTTTTTTTCTGAACTGACAGTAATCCAATGATCCGATTCCTTATACAGGGTGTCCCAAGATTTCTTTATCAAGGGATATCCGCGTTATTTCCAAAAATAAACAAATGAAAATCAGGAAATTTCAACCATACCCCTAAGGCTTTGCAGTTGCACCCTCAATGCCCCTTTACGCCTTTCCACCCCTAAGTAATCATCCCCTATTTTTTTTTTTTCAAATGGCACCCCCATATTTTTTTTGCTCCGCAGGATTGTTGACTTCTTTCTGAATACGAATTTCATACGATTTTTTAAATCGAGACATATCTAGCACGCCGAAGATAACATAATATAACAAACGAGGGTTGTCAAGGAATAACAATTAACATTTAATATGACATTAAAATCACAGAAGCGATTATTATTATTAACGCCTATATCGAATAACACCGGTATTACTAGTTAAGGTGGTTGGAGGAAACATTAACACAAAAAACAAGCAATTACAACTCCTTAAGAACCCTCGTTTGTTTTGATATTATATTGTTTTCGGCGTGCTAGATATGTCTCGATTTGGAAAAATTGTATGACAATGTATTCAGAAAGAAGTCAACAATCCTGCCGAGCAAAAAAAATATGGGGGTGTCATTTGAAAAAAAAAAGTAGGGGATGATTACTTAGGGGTGGAAAGGCGTAAAGATGCATTGAGGGTGCAGCTGCAAAGCCTTAGGGGTATGGTTGAAATTTCCTGATTTTCATTTGTTTATTTTTTGAAATAACGCGGATATCCCTTGATAAAGAAATCTTGGGACACCCTGTATAAGAGAAGAGAACATAATACGGTAGGCACAAACATAAAAAAGATCAAAAAACCGTTTGAAGAGAGATGGGGGAAGGAAAAATAAACGTCTCCTTGAATGGAAAGCGAAGGATAAACTGAAAAATGTCACATTACTGCACGTCCTGTATCTCCCAATCAGACTTTAATAATCAGTGTGTATTTATTTTTTGAGAACTGCCAGAAGAATTAAAATAACATCCAGAGAAATAATCCTCAATAAAGCTACTTCCAGTGTTGGAGTCTGGAAATTTCAAATATCCCAAATGTCGATAACGCTTCAACAAAGCACTATATCGACCATCGTTGTAGCACTAGCACTAGCACTGGATGGTAATATCATCGCAGTCACGATTCCTGCACCGGCTGCAACAGTAGCCCGGCGAGACGGGAAAAGGGAAGAGAGGGCAGAAACGGGAACGTGAGCGGAATCAGCGGATTCCCCCAACCAGCGGCAGTGGTTGAGCCTCTTTGATTTGCATACATTCGCTCATGCCATGCAGCAGATGGCTCTCCGTTATTTTAATTGCAGCCATTAGGCGTCATACTTCTCATCTGCCATCGGAATCCCAGACGTGATGGCTGGATCATTCTCTGGATTATACCATTACTGCGATGTCATGTTATTCGGATATGGGAAAATTAAAATTTGATTAATCGTGTATGAGTGGTAATTAATATGTTCCCAAATTGGTGGTCTATTTTTCTATTATTCTGCAGGTGGTAATGGTGGTATAGTGGTATATGTACGCAGCAGCATTAGCTTTTAGATCCGAAAATAAAATATTCTTGCAAGCCAACAAAGATAATCCAGCACAGCATAAAAAGGTCATATTGTAAGGAAACTCGGCTTATTTTCATAGCGAAAGTTTGCAGACTGCTGAATTACCAAGCAGTAGTAGTCCCTCTGTACTTTCGTTGGTGTAATAATAATCATAATAATACAAGTGAAAATAGCAGTCATTCAACTATGTTCACGACGTTATGTAATATTCGTCGTAGGCAGTCATGGAAATGACAAAGGGCAGAGGAAAGGGCAGGGTTGCCACTAGCGACTAAATTCATTTCAGTAACACGGAGAAATCTAAACTTCAAATTTATGTTTTCAACTTTCAACCCTTACCTCGTAGAATCTCTTGCATACTGATGGATGATAGATGAACTTTTAGGACGAATTAACGAGACTCCACTGTAGAAGATGAAAGCCTCAAAATCGAGACAGAAATCAATTGCTCTCATTAGGATATGCAGACAACTTCTTTCTCATTAACTAGTCAGCGAAAACCTTCAATAATAATTACAAAATTGTAGAATTTCCTCCCAGGAGAAAATAGATAATATTCCCGGGCTTTAGGATCAGGAATAATCACGCATTTTTCTCCCCTAAAGTACCTACAGTATTACAGCAAAGTTCAGTATACAGTAAAGTCATAAAAATTTCACTTAATTATAATTGCCGAGTCGTCATTATTGGGTGTCAAGCTGTCACCTCGTCAATTTGGCAACCTCGCATTAAACACGGTGTAGAAAAGTAGATTTAGCCCTGCGGTTCGTCCCTTGTGGCTTCTCGCAGGGCACAGTTGGGGTTAACATCTCGTTATGTAAAGTGTCTGTTTACAGGCATAACTTACGCATTCGGCCTCGCCCATAACTTTGCCCTTGCTGGCGTTTGTTGCCGAAATGATGATGGCAAACGGTCCCTGCTACATCCATTTTACAGCCAATTCCTAATCTTCTAATGGTTACCGGACGATTTGTTAAATTGGACGGATTTTTCTCCACAGAATAATGACGACGAACTTAATGATTTAGGTTAGGGGCGGCTCCGGGATTCGTGCCAACTTGCACCCTCGCCGAATTTGCTTCCAGATAAGAATCGAGCGTGTGAAATGTAGTAAATGTAACGATAAGACGCTTATCGTGAAAATGAAAGGGAATCGAGCTTTAGCTTAGGAATATGCTTTCTAACGCCCGGAGAGAGAAAACGTATGTTTGTAAAAGTGCGACTAGTTTAAAAGAAAGCACTTAACATAATCAATTAATAATGAAAGAGTTACTAGCTACTACTGAGTTGACAAAACACGAAAGCCCTTTTGTCAGGTTTAACGATAAAAAGTACCTAAGTAGAGCTTTATCAGCACAATACCTGCAGTAACATTTGTTACAACAAACGATGTCACGAAAACTAACCTCTTACTGAAATGAAGTCGGGATTTAGAAATAAGGCGTAAGTGGGCACAAACGGGGGATAGTAGCGCATGCGCATTCGAGGACGCTTTATAAATCATAAACACAAACTCAAAAATGAGAAAATTTATATATCATAAATACTGTTCACGATGGCCTCGAGGACTTCTTTATAGAGAATTAATTTGAAATTGTTCCTTTGACGCTTCTAGCAACCGTTTCGGGTAGTTTCCTTTCTATTTAATTAATTATGATTGTAACAATTATTTTAGAGTACACTGTACAACCATTTTACAGAACGCCTTATATCGCCGCGGATCGAACGTCACCATTCGGTCGTTCGATTTGACTATCTTTCGGCTCCCTTCGCTTTTGGATGACCGCGCATGCGTGATCCTTTAAAAGGTGGAGTCACTTACATCCCCTTAGAACTCAAGAACATTTTTTTTTAGTTAGTATTTTAGAATGCGCAACTAGTAAACACTTCGCCACTCGTTCAGTGAGGTACGTATAATTATTTTTATTTTGATGATTACTGGTTTGTTTGTGATACGTCAACAATGAATGAGACCAAGATGTCCTGCTTCTATCATATTCCATCATTGCTTTTTATTATACATGGTGTCTGTATAATATGAGGAAATAATTTTTTTCAAGATAAGGCCTCGTTAAGGAAATATTTCCAAAATTATTGTTCAGTTAAGTACTGAATAAAATATTTATTTTTATTGCGGCCTTAGTTTTATATTTTTGGAAATATTTCCTTAACGAGGCCTAATCTTGAAAAAAGTTATTCTCTCTTTTACGCTTAAAATACGATTTTACACATTACGTTTGATTTTGGCTGTCCAGTTACTAAAAAATTTATATTTCTTAGCAGCCTCAGTGTTGCATTTTTGAAAATATTTCCTAAACGAGGCCTCATCTTGAAAAAAGTTATGCTCTCTTTTATGCTTGAAATACGATTTTACACATAACGTTCAATATTGGCTGTCGAGTTACTAAAGAAACTATTTTTTAGCAGCCTTAGTTTAACTTTTTTTTTAATTGCCTATGCGAGGCTTCATCTTGAAGAAATTTATTCTCTCTTTTATGCTTAAAATAGGATTTTATACATGACGTTTTATTTTGACTCTCCAGTACTACCAAACGTCCTGTATTTATTATATATTTCCATTAAGTAAAGTCGTAGTTAATGAATTTCGTTAAAACTATTATCGTCAACTTGCAGCAAAAATCATTAAATCGCGTTGGATTGCCTCTTAATTTTGAATCCTGCACTCCCCTCCAAAGAAAGTTTTCTCATAAAAAAATCATTCAGTACAAAAATTATTTTGTACTGAATTATGAATTTGGCGGGAAAATTGAACACTGTCTTTATGAATGTTTGACATAAACACAATGCAACTTTCCCGAATCGGTGCCAAAATCCAAAAGCACAAATTAAATACCAAACGCATCAAACGCGGTTACGCACGATATTTTTTCCAAGTATGTAATTTCGTGCGTGAAAAGTAAGTACTAACGAAAACTGGGACACGATGATTATTTGAACTTTGTCCATTATAAAGACTTGGCGTGTTAGTTTGTCATAAGCTCAAATTAATATTGGCCATTACCCATTATACCATTTATCATAATTGGATTGTTGTAAGGTTTAATGGCCTGTTTTGGACATAACGATCATGTTCTATGCAAATTGACCACTTCAGTACAATATTATAAATATTTGCATGTAAAGCTTCATATTATGCATGTCCGTCCAGCGAGCCTTATGGGATTATTATAATTCTCCGGATAAAAACAAGATTCCGATGGTTTCTTTATAGGGCATAACAAAATAAAAAATATTTACTCTACTTACTTGCATCAATTCGTTGTTCTGAGAATAAAGGGAGAAGAAAAATATAGAAAGAAGGAAAATATTTTTGAACTCATGGAGGATTATTTAATTAACAACCTCTTACATCAGTTTTGAATTAACTTTAATTAAGTAGTAACTTATCAAACGTATGAAAACACTTCTTTTGTATACGCAAGAGATAGATAAAAAACAATAATAAGAATAATTACGGATTAAAATTGATTTTTTCGTCCTATTTAAGAAATTATTTTTAAAATAATTACGTAATCAATTTTCTTCATCTCGTTCCAATGCATATAAACGGTATATCTTCATCCTATTTATTTTATTATTTTCTAGTCTAGCCATTTCCGAGTCAAAAATTCGAATTTATCTTTTACCCGGTATTAGAATTTTTTATTTCCATGTGACAGAGCTCATAAAGTTGATATGCAAATTTTTTTTATAATTTTGCGGTACCATACCATATTCACCCCCTAATTGCAATATCGTGGGTGGATGTCTGTGTACGTTTTCAAAAAATAATTGTCAATCAAATAATTTATATTCATTTCATTAAGTACATAAAAAACGTTCCGTATGTTTATTTTACACGAAAAGAATATTAAACAATTATGTAGGTAGGTACATCTACATACTACAAAGCAACAGGTGTTGACGTCCCTGTTTTTCAGTTCATCAATTCAAATATATTTGTTTTTTAAGATAATCAAATAATCAATAGTAAAGATCTAATATAGAATGGATGGGTACTCGTAATATGGTAATGCAGTCATTGTTAAATGGCAGTGTGATTTTAACAGGCTCATTAATTAACCCTGGTGTATTGTGTTAACAACGTCACTATATAATTAGCGCGTTTACATGCGAGGTAATTCGACTAATTGTAATGAAGAACGTAAACAATCATTAACAGCAATCTCGCTAATCGTTGAGGAATGTTGGCCTTTTCCGAACGCTGATTTCGACCTCCATGATCGAACTTGCAAGGAAATTAATGATTTCAGGAAAGTTAATTTAACAAACAATTGCAATTTGTTTTCTTCACACGTCGTACTTTATTCATGTAACTAATTTTTATTCATATTTTTTTAGTCTTTGCAGCAAGTAAAAATGAAGATTTGTTTTAAGATCCTATTTCAAGGAGATCCAGTTTTTTTTTCTCTCTCTCTCTCTCTCACTGAGACTTTCACTGGTGAGCAATGAGATAAAGCGACAGCAGAGTAAAAAATTCTCTGAGGATCAAACTAAAAAATTCGCAGTGCCAAAATTGGCGCCCTCTTCCCTTGAAGCCAATAAATTTAATTCATTTTAGAAAGAAAGAGTCAAAAAAGGAAGAATAATTAAAGGAAATTTTTTCCCAGTCACCGAAGAAAATGTAGAATTGTTACCTTGTCTTCTTGTTTCTTTTCGATCTCTCTGAAAAATAATGAACATAATTATCATTCTCAACGAGAGATGATTTTTTGGAAATACTTTGTCCCAGTCACTGAAGAAAGTCATTGAAGAGAGTGTAGAAGTGTCACTTTCTCTTCTTTTTTCTTCTCGATATATCCTTTGGAAAACAATTCTCAGAGAGAGAGAGAGAGAGAGAGAGAGAGAGAGATGATAATGGACTTTCCTAATTTTCCATTGAATACAACATTCCTTGCTTTCTTCTTTCTTATCGAGTTTCTTATGCACCAATCTTTTCTTTTCAGGACAACGATTTTGTTTCACTCTCTCAACTACTTATACCTTGATATGGGTGCCAGGACATCAGAATTACATAAGCAGAATCACAGACAATGAAAAAGCTGACGAGTTGACAATAAGTGGATTCTCGGTTGGATATAGTGGCCCAAAACCGGCCCTGGAAGTACATACCAAACAGATAGCACAGCTCAAATGAACATATGGGTAAAGAAAAAAAATTCTGAGATAACAGGACCAAATATCACATGGGAAAGCCTTCAAGAGACCCAAATAAAAAAAGACAACTGAAGAAGTACTATCACTTATACGTCATGGCCGAAATAAGGTGCAGTAGGTAATTGACATTACTGAAAAAGTAATTTCAGAGAAACTACAAGCATAAACTTACGTTTGGAGGAACTTTCTCATCAGTGAAAATGTTTCTTCAAACGTAAGTTTATGCTTGCAGCTTCTCCGAATTTGATTTTTTTTTGTAATGTCAGTTACTGCATGTTATTTCGGCTATGAGGTAGGTATAGTAGGAATCAGTTACATGTTACATGCCACAGTAAGATTTACTAACAGGACACTTTGCTCTAAAAAAGTCGTCAACAAGAAGGACTGTTCAATGGAGATCTAAGCTTCCGATAATGCAGCAGAGGATACGGTGAATGATCCAAAGAAGCTCTGGACCGTGGAAGAAAGGAAATAGGTAAACGGACAACCAAAAATGAGTCCGAAAGAATGTGACAGAGTTATCCAGTGATGGGGGCTATACAAACTAGCTGAGGGGATCAGACCGACAGAATGGGTGACATGAAGTAAAGGGGGTAAGCACAATAAGCCCATGAGGCCGAGGTGCTTCTGGCGATCTTGAATCAGACGGCCTTCAAAGGGAAAAAAAAAACATTAAAACCCACAAAATTATCACCCACAAAAATTATCAATTAAAACTTCCATATTGAGGAGGGTTTTATATGAACGCCATAATAAAGTTGTTTGTCCTCAAAACGGGTGAAACACTTTTTGCTTCTTTGCTCCCTCTTCCCCTTTCTGTCTCTCTCTCTCTGTCTCTCTCTCTCTCTCTCTCTCTCTCTCTCTCTCTCTCTCTCTCTCTCTCTCTCTCTCTCTCTCTCTCTCTAATACCTAAACGCCTTTTTTCCATTATTGGTCATCCACAAGACTTCGACAGCGATACATATTAGGATTTTCACTCTTTTTTTTACTTATTTCTCTCGCGAACCTGGTTAATTACTTCCCTCCAATTAGGGTGACGTTTTCTCCTGCTGCAGATGATACTAGTGCCCCTCTCTCTATGATACCTCGTCGGAAGGCTACAGTAGTTGTCTAACTTCTCTTTGCTATGAATGGAAGGAGAATACATATTAAGTATGTATGTCCCATTTCTTTCTAATTCTAATTCCACAGGATCCATTCTTTCTTGATAATTGGTGAGAGGTCCTTGTATGTTTTGTTTTGTTGCACGAGAAAGATATCTGGCTTACTTATCCAAGTTGTGGCGAAAAAGTACTACAACAGCATTGATCATATAAAAATGAGATCGATCCATTACAAGAGAACTGCTAATAAAGACGTAACAGAATAGGTGCATAAATTGGATTTGTAGTGCCTATAGAATTAATTTGATTTTCGTTTGTTCTAATTCGATCAATTTGAACTTGATTTCTTTCGATTTCATTCAGCAATACTAGCCCACGGTAAAAAAGAATAAACATTATGCAATATGAATACTTTTACATATTTATGACTTAATTTGTAGATGTCCAATGAATACAAAATTAGTGGCGTCAAAGAAACACGACCGGAATGCAAATTAAAATGAAAATGAGTTTTATTGTCTACATCCGTGTGATTGTTTGTAGTAGTAGTAACACTAACAACAATACAGATTGTAACTTAAAATTACTACAGTGTTCTCTGAATTGATTACTAAACTACCTACTCAAGTTATTTTTCACAGGTGAGCTTTGCTTACGGTACCGCCGAATATGTCCATGAGTGTTAGAATTTCTTTTCACATCATGGAAGTGTACCTTAGCAGTGAGAACATTTCTAAATATTTCTAACATTTCTCACAATCTGGACAATTACCTTTAATTTTACAAAATTTCCACAAAAAGAGCGGAAATATTTTTCTTGATTATAAATTATTAACCTGTATACGAGTACTTTAATAAGCGGTCTTCCTACCTGTATTGCTGATGTTTGATTCTAAGACAAAAGTAAAGAAATCCTGGCAAGCAAGCTTTCTCCTGAAAGTTTCCAGGAGACCATCGTTGTATAAAACTTTGATAGTATACGAGTCACAAGCCACAAGTCCTCATGCAGTGCGGGAAATCCTCTTTAATAATATCAGATTTAAACTCACGTATTCGCCTTTCAAAATGCATTATGGATTTCTGTTGTCAATGAAGATGGCTGTTTCGAAGTTTGTCGCGGTAGAAAGTCTTCTTCACTGCAGTTTGAAATGTGAATACTCGGTTCGTGATTGCCTTTAGAGTAAAAGTCGGAAAGATGAAAGAACAATGAGAACATGGAGACTCTATGTTGCCATTGCCACCAGATTGGATCAAGTTTTCGTTTGAAATAGAATTTTTTATTGAATAACTCTGTCATTTTAAATTTTTTGGACAAAAAAGACAGAAACTAGGTAAATCTTTGTATTTTACAGTTTTTTCTGTACGAACGATCGTTTTTTTTTTTTTAATTAAACCTGAAAAAAGCGGGGACGAGGGTCCCGTTAAAAGATTGGAAACCGGCCATATGTTAGAAACTATCTGTCCTAGAGCCTCAAAATAAAAATTTTCAAGACAAAATGGCCATGAGAAGTTCCATGAAAATATTTTCAAGTTGGCGACACTTCTGGTCATAACGGAAGTTGACACCTTAGTTATTTTAACGAGGACGCTCCTGTATATTTTAAAATTGTCTGAGAAAATGGAATTCAGATGGATTTCAAGCAAATTGGATTTAAGATTGACAAAGTTGTAGGTAATTGAATTTCCTACAAGTTTTATTTCGGCAATTTTTATCAGAAAAAAATTAAATGGCCGAGCTATCAAAGAACAATGATTTTAAATTAAATTCAAAATGGCGGACTGATGTCCACACCTCGGATCTGGTAGTCATTTTGAATTTGGACTACCAGTGACCGCCCCTAACCGGTAGAACAAGAAGAATCGACAACGGAATGTTTCTTATTTCAGGTGGACTTTTTTGAAATGTCTGGGGCCACTGTACTGGTACTAGTTCCCAAAAGTTTAAACATATGTAGGGGCAGGTCTCCTGAACAACTCCTAATAAAGTTCCATCGATTAAAGGCGCCACGGAAGGTGGCGGAGGGGATTCACAGTTCCCTTTTCTCTTTTTTTTTAATATAAAAAAAAATTGCACTTTCCAAAATTTTTATTTATTTGGTTTATTTCCAAAATATTTATTTGCCGACTAATTTTCAATACACCTGATGAGTAACGGTCTCCGAGACATAAACCGGGAATTTTTTTTTTGGGAAGTTTAGCAAATAACGACAGCCGCAGGTGGCTAGAACTTTTTTCGAAAATCTAATTAGTTTTTCGCCAGCTGACATTTCGGAGACAAGGAATACACAGACATATTGAGGTGTGCCTGTGTACTCAATATCATTTTGTAGGGAAACGCACCAAGAAAAAAAAAATGTTGAGACCTTCCATGGAGCCTGAAATCGAAGGGATGGGACATTATTCAGGTCCATCATATACCTACACTACTGAAACTTTTTGAACTGTATGATTTAGGTATTGCAGCAAAAAAACCTGATTTGATTGAACTAAAAATGAGTTAGTGGAAATTTCATACCCCTACTAAAACCCCGCAGTTTGCCCGAGTATCTAATATTTGTTCAATTCAATTAATAATAATCCTAGCGGGACAAAAGATGCTACAAAATGGAGACAATGGATCAAATCCCTCTCGTGTAATCAACGGAGGAAGCCAGTTTAGTGTTAGTGATTAATTTTTTTTATTATTTTGAAGATACTGAGAGAGGGGGTTAATAATGTCACCCAAAGATGATGAGAACAGCTGATCAGAGAAAAGTTTTTCCTAATGATTTATGCGGAACTACGACTGATGAAGTACATACCTATACTATTTATTTCTAATGATGTGCTAATTATGCGCTCAAAATTTTTAAAATGATTTTTATCAAACTTTCAAATTGCAAAAGATATAGATTTAAACAAATTCAGCCAATGGAGGGTTAGCGTCGAGCAACCCCCCCCACTCAAATTGTATAAGGGAATGGGTTTTGTACGCTTAGATGTGCGCAAAAATGTGCGCATTTGTGCTCCAAGAATATCCAAAATGATTTTGCTCTAACTGTAAAAAATAAAAAAGATAGGTACCTACGAGACCTGTTTAAAATTCAGCCAATGGAGGGCTATGGCTTTTGAAGATGCGCAGGAGATGATATTTTTCCAAGGTCACGCAATTTTCGGGTAGTTTTTTTTTTTCTTAGGTATAAAAAGCTGAGAGTAGAAATAAAAACCAAGGTAATTGTATACATCCGCGGCTCCTACGTTTCATCAATTTTTTCGGGACCGAGGAGCGAAATAGGGGTGCTGGGTGGGTAAGAAACTAACAACAGCCATTGCAAACTAATATCAAGGTCACAGCTAAGGTCTCTTTGACACTATGGTCGAATTTATATTTTTTTTCACTTTCAGGGCAAGGAAAATCTTCGAAAATAACGGTACCACGATTTTTATTTTGAATTTTGCATTTATTTTGCATTTATATTCCAAAAATCATTGCATCAATCCCTGTGAACTGGACACGATATGTGAAAGCGGATATAGCGCTAAATACGTCTCTGCACGCTTCGAAGCGCTCGGCTATTGTTGTGAAGTGGTTATTTCCTGAAGTCGAGGTGTTTAATCCGCGCCTCTCGTCAGGACCGTATTCTCTTCGCACTCTCAAAATCGGTTTTTCAAGCCGTTTTATGGCCTTCCCTTTCATTTGCAAAGCAAATGAATACCTTCCTGGTGTTACTATAGGTATGTTCTCCAGCCCTTATATAGGTGCCATAGTGAAACTGTAGGAGCCGCGGATGTATATAATGACCAAAACGAATTTTTGTAATCACACAACTAGGTACTATCAACCACAGACTAAAGTACATAGGTACCATGATCCACAAAAATTTGCAGGTAAGTATATTTATACAAATCTTGGGAACACATAATTAGCACATAATTCTCAGCGAAAGTAAACTCATTCCGTTTTTGAGTGGTGGCGGGTTTTGAAAAACCAATTTGAGTGGTGGTGTTTTGGCAGCTCAACGCTGAACGGCATCCTGGCATTGTCTGAATATAAAAAGTATCATATCTTTTTCATCATTTTGGATAATCTTGAAGACATAGATAGCACATAATGTTAATCGGATGCCAAACTCATTCCAGTCCAATTTGACTGATGGGGGGGGGGGGTAGATCTACGCAGAGCCACACCCCTCACTTTAAAATTGTTTAATAATATTACACAAGCGAGAACATAATTAATGAGTTTCGCACATAATTAGCACATAATCCTTAGTGGGTGGCAAACCCATTACAGTACATTTTGGGTAGTGGAGGGGGGTACGTCAAGCCACATCCCCCATTTTAAAGTATTTAAAAATAAACATAAATAAACGAGAGCAAAATTATTGATCCTGGCACAACATTAGCGCATAATTAGAACATAATTCTCGTATATTTCCCATATTCACGGAGTGGGGGGTGTAGCTCGACTTATGGTTATGGTAACTATAGGTTTTTCAACCAGAAATCTCATGTCTAGACATAGGAGAATATGAATCGGAGAATGACTGAAAAAAATCATATAAACATAATTGTTTAATTCATAATCACGATCATAAATTCACATTTTAATAAAAAAATAATTGCAAAGATGATTGTTAGAGCTCTCACCGGTTGTAAATCTTTTCACAGTTATTTCAGTAATTTTAATACGCCCAATTACACTATTTAATCTGCCCAGTTGATCCCCGAGCATTCTTTTCTTATGATTAATTAGATCACCGTCTTATGTGAAAGCCATAAAACTTTGTTTTTATTGCCACTTAGCAGTATAACTTAATTAGACGAAATAAATTAAACTAGTCTCGAATTACCTTTGTTTTCTTCCTCTTCCTCGTTTTACGGCCACAAAATAATTATTATAATAACTGAACGGAATTTGATTTAGGAGAATTTTTACAGTGGGCCAGATTATTATTATCGCCATTATCCCAAGACCGGATTCGCCTCATGAATAATCTGCAAAAGCGTGTCTCGAGAAATTTTTAACGCGACGACCTCAATATAATGTTTAAATCATTCATTGTTAGAAAACCGTTTTAACTGTAAAATAATATTTTTCAAACTGAAATTGAAAAAAACAACCTTCTTGACTGTTGCCAGTTACAAAGTTATAAATAGAAACTTAAATGAAGACCTTCAGACCTTCAGCAAATTAATTACTCTAAAAATAACCATGTAAATACGAGTTTACAGGTTGTTGCTTTTGTGGCAAAATTTCACCAATTTATTCATTTTAGTTAGCCTATGCGGCGACCCTGAACAGAAAGCGCTTTGTACGCCACTGGGATACAGCCAGGGACTAGCCCGGCGAAATTAAGTACCTATGTATGTCCATCACTTATGTCCACATAGAGGTTAAATTTAAAGATAAAAAATTGAAACTTTGGGTATCTTGTAAATAATACATGTATACGACCATGGAATGGGATAATCAGATTTTTTCGCGCTGTAATTAGCGGTAAAAAACTGTAAATTGATGGTAGAGTGGTCAAAAATACACACAATTTTCAATAAAAAATCAAAATCGCTGAAAAGAAATATCAAAAAAACTAATAACAAGGCTTTAATTAAATAAAATACATAAAATATGTAAATAACAGGAATAATTATTGATATATGGTAGTAATAAAAGTGATCAATAACCTGAATGGGGTAGTATTTGTCATAAATCCTAAGTAAACTGATTTCAGAACTCAATTCAGAAAAATTAAAATTCCAGTTCAATGGCACACTACATTATTTACATTGGGATTGTTTGCTTAGACCGTTCAAGGATTTATAGTAGGTAATTACCCTCTTCAGATTATTGGTCACTTTTATTATTACCTACCATAGGTAATATATCAATCATTCTACACTACCTGTCATTTACATATTTTTTCATCGATTTTGTTTTTATTAATCGATTTCTACAGATGTATTGAAGAAAAATCGAATTTATTTTGGTCACTTTACGATCAAGTGACAGTTTTTTATCGCTGGTGTATCGGTAGAAATCGATTAATGAAATCAAAATCGCTGAAAATAACTATAAGAAAAAATAATTACAAGGCTTTAAATAACTAAAATTTATAAAATATCGAAACGAAAGGGAATGATTGATATATGGTAGTAATAAAAGTGATCAATAAGCTTAATGGGGTAAGTACCTACCTAGTATCTACCATAAACCGTATGTAAACAGTCAGAACAATGCCCATTCAAGTTCAATGGCACACTACATTGAGATTGTTTACTTGCTGTTTGAGGATTTATATGGTAGGTAATTACCCTTTTCAGATTATTGGTCAATTTTATTACATACTACCATGGATTTCCATTTACATATTTTATGTATTTCAAATTACTTCAAATTACAAACTAAAATTTCAATTTTTCATTTATTTATTTCTTTAAACGAGGGAACATCGGTCTTAGCTATGTAGATAAGACACAGTCGCTCCACTTTGGTAATTATGTCTTCGCGAACTAGCTCAATGAGCCACTGAATACTTTTCCCAACTAATAGTTAAAACTGCACTTCTAACCCGCTGAGCTACCGCCCGCTCCAATTTTTTATCTTTAAAATTAACCTCTATATTGGGGGTGGAGATAAGTGATGTATGGAGATACCACCCCTGTATATCAAAATTTCCATAAAAACGGAGCGAGGTAAATTTTTAAGAAGTTTTCAATTTTTGTGTTATTTTAATAATAATAATAATTGTTTTTTCACAAACCTGCGTGGTTTCTTTAGTAACAGAGACAGAAGATGACGTCATACTTATATTAATAAAGGAATGAAGATACAAGAACTCGTAACGACTCGAAATTGAACATAACAAGAAAATTAACTTCTCCACAAGAGACAAAACGAACAAAACATCAGCAAAATAACCGCATTTGGATGTAGTCCAGGTCCAGGCAGACGAAATACGCCGAACCGAATGTGCAAATGAACTTTTCAGTAGTTGCAGCTATACTCATTATCGAAACAGGCACTGTAATACGAAACTCATGCCAATTACAGCAGACTAGATATGCAATTTATATCGCGGGTACATTGGGTAAATGGTCATTTCTAGGACACATTCCCCTGCGCTTTACCCTATTCGGCCTTATCTACCTCGCGTTCCATGCACGGGATAGTGAAAACGTTGGCGCGAGGGCAAAACTAGCGGGGATGGAAAACTGCAGTATTGGCGCATACAGGGTAATGTAAGCCTTATCTTCATTTGCACTGCTCGTGCTGGTCTAACGGAATGGCTGTATGGCGGCGTTGTCTCATTACCATGGGCTGTGCGAAATGTCAACTTTTAAAGAATAGATAGGTTGAGTTTGCAATTTTGCATAATAACAGGAAATGAAATCCATGGACGTGTACATGTGAGCGTGAAAACGAAATATCAGATTTTTATTATAGGTAGGTAATTCACAACTAGGTCATAAAAAGGACTCTTAAACCTGTACATAGTAAATTATTATTGTGTATGAAAATTTATACTTATTATTGTTATTGTTCGTCAAAAAATGGTGAAAAGAAAATAATAAAAATATTTCCAGGTTTGAGAGTATCCAATTTAGTCAACCTTGGCCATCGGTACTTCCCAGGTATTGCAATAGAGGTGGCGGCTCATCCTGTGATTATGTGAATCCCCTAATGTCATATTACAGTTCTTGTTCAATAATAATTTAACCCTTACGTTCAATATTCAGTTCAGTATTGTTCTCCCTTTACCTTTATAAATATAATTTATTAAATGCTAAATAGAATATTTTTGCCAATTTAATTAGGTAAATTGAAAAAAAAATCATTCAGTCAGTGATGGACTTGTTCGAGACAGAAAGCAGCGTTACCTCTTCAAATTGCCTCAAAAATTATCTGAATTAATAATTACGTCCATCTCTTATCACCAAATTAAATTTTGAAGACGTAATAGGTAGAGGGGGGGGGACATACTGTACAATATTTTTGATATTTTTTCCTTCGCCCCCTTTTGAAGGGTACCTTTGAATAAGAACCCTCGTTTTATAACGCAGATTCGGTTTTATGGCTGAAACTATGTAGGAAATTGTTTCCTCCTTCCCACTCCTTGTAGGTGGGGCGGGGGGTACATTTCAATAAATGTTAAATAGGCACCCTTATTGAACGCTATTAAAATGCAGATTCGGATTTTTATGACTAACAATAAGAACGATTTGTCGCTAAAATTGTTTTATATTCATGATAGAAGGCGCTGTAATTGACAAATTATTTTTTTTGTTTTGTCCTATTACTGAAATTGAACCAAAAAGGTCGAGAAAATATTAAAGAACAAATTTTTAGTCATAAAATACGAATCTGCAATAAAAATCAGGTTCCTAAATAACATTTGACCTCCACTCCACCTATCAATCTGCAATAAATAATTGTGGTTCCTATTTAAAATTAAAAAAGTTACCCCCACCCTTGAAAAGGGAGTGAATGAAAAAATGTCAAAAATATTATACAAATCCTGTAACCTCCCCTTTCTTAGATACTTCTTAACTAAGTCACCAAAATTTCATGAAATTGTTTGAAATCGGCTTCGAGATATCGCATTATATCACTTTAAAATCCTCACCCTGTATAGGTACATAGTCCATAAATCTTTTTTTCCGTTTCACTCCTGAAAAATACCCCCTAGTAATGCGAAAAATACCCCCTAGTAATGCAAACTTCGGTCTGGTTATCATTGTCATGCCACCTGTAAAAACATGAAATCGTCGGTAAATTTACCTACAGAAGTGGTCCCCGAGATTTCTGGGCACTAACGCGCATGTCACTGTTGATGTTATAGTCGTACAGTGTTGCCTGATTCAATAGCGGCATTTTTACAATAATATTTTAATAGAGAGATGAGCTGAAACATGAAAACGAAATTTATCACCCTTACTTTTTCTGGATTCTTTTATAATTTTCTATTTTACTTTTCTTTTTTTATTTTCTTAAAATTTCAGGGAGAGCGAACCTAAAAATTATCATCAATATATTGTCACTTTCTGGTTCTGGTCATCTCCATTTAATAAAAATCGGTATGCATAGTAAAATCAGAATAATCTGGCAACACTGTGCGACGTTCTGCTGGCGGGTAAATTTTGTTTGAATCCGGATCTTTACCAAATTGTCTTTGTGGTATAAATATTTGCCGTGAATAATTTTATTAAGACTTTTTTTCACGAAAAATTACGACAAAAAGACATAAATATATAAAAAATAAATGAATAAATAAATACATAAAAAAGACAAAAAATACAAATAATCGTATGTTTAAAAATTACCATTTTCTTGCAGTTGGTAATGCTAATGATCGGTAAAACATGATCGATAATTTATCATTACGAGGGGGTTACTTTTTTATAAAGCAGCTTGATTTTTAATTTGATGTAATTTCATGCATTGTCTGAAATAAAAATGGCTCTACCTGAAGCGTGATCGATTTGCTAGTGCGCTCCCCCTTCTTAAGGGGTTCACCGTTACATATATGAGATAATAAGATACGCGGTAAAATTTAGTTCATATTTTCAAATCATGATTTCATTGAAATGTCCCTGATAATGCTATTCTATATTGTAATTTTTTGTGATAAATCACTAACTATCCACGTTCCAGAAATAGAAGATTCGGAACTCTGCAAAGATATTCGGGAGTTAGGCGGCGTTCCAGAAGCGCACCAAGGTGTCTACTTTTATTAAAAAGTATTTTTCGAAAATATCAAAACTACGCTTTACCCAATATTGCTGAAAATAGGCAGTTTGATTTCTGTAGTAGGGGGCTAATTTAGGCCTAGCTGGAATAAAATTATCAAGTCCAGTGGCGTCCTGGGGAGCACCTCAACGAATCGTATTTTGAACAAACCTTTAATAAAACACATTGGCGGTTTTTTTAAATTAAATCTACTTGAAAGTACTAAAAAATTATAATCAAAAAAAAAAAAATTCCCGTGTTTCTTGTGTGGACCAGGGATATTAAGTGAATTTTATTTTTTATCTCAAAAACGAAACAAGATACGAAAAAAGTCTATTTGACAAAAAAAGTTGTACATGGAATTGCGTAGTGTGGCAAAAAAAATAAAAAAAAAAACATTGGCGTACTTTTATTTATAAACTTTTTCTCATTAAGTTTTAAATGATATTCATCGAGGTGCTTTCCGGAACGTCACTGGACTTAATACTTTTAATCTTATTAGGGCTAAATTAGCCCCTTACTACAGGAAATGAAACTGCCAAATTTGAGTAAAGAATATTTTTTGGTATTAAAAACTTTATAGAAAAAAATCCATTATTTCTTCGCGTTCTACCATTTACCGGCGTTATGAACATACACAACTGGAACGCTCTGTATAAGCGGGGCAAGCGAGCGGTGCCAGTCAGTTCAGTGTAGACTGAGTATAGTAAGCGAATCAGCAAGGGATAATAAGTGAACAATATAAGAAAGCGATAGTAGTGTTATAGACACTATTTACGGTGATTTACGGAAGCAATAATAGTTTGAACTTGTAAATTAAAGTAAGCGATTAATAAATTACTTAATTCAGTTAATTAGCTTTCCAAATATATCCTTGAACCTACAGAAAGAAAATTCAAGAATACATAATTCAAGACCCAAAAATTCTTGCTAGTCTTTAACCTTAATAAAATTTTATTTTTATGGCACCCAAGTGTGTTCATCAAAAGATTTATGGGGGTCATCATGAAAATGACATAGAGAAGACAGAACGAAATTTTAGGAATTTTTTCGTGGCATCCCCATATAAAAGTTTATAATGTGAACATGTGAACACGTTACCAGTTACAAGGTATGAAAGTTTATCCAGTCACAAATTTACTATTAAGGATAATATCTGGACGTATGCTAATGGATATTTGCAATTATGCGATTTATCGACGTCGTTTTTAACTGTCGTTTAAGACAACTGGGAAAATAAATTTAACGCCATATCGTGTATTGGCGTATAACGTATCATATTGGCAATATCCATGATTTTCAGCGGAACTCTTCAATAACCTGAAATCGGATACTTTCACGAGCTCGATTATCGATTTAAAAGGACGCCATTACTTCGAGAATGTGGAAGATATGCAAATAAACAATAATTTAACTTTGCAGTAGCCAATCTGTTTACCATTTCATTTAACTTATAGAAATTGCATATTGGTAATTAATTATTTCATTGAATCATCTTCCCATGATATCATTTTAACTGGATATTTTCCCCGTTAATAATTATTATTAATTTGAATCCTTTTTAAATTTTATTTTTTCGTAAATCCGGATTTCGAGAGCATCCGGACTGTACTAGAGGTTGCCATTTGTTTAAGAGCAGTGGTTCGTGTGGATAATGCCAATAAATCCAGATACCCTAGACAAACGAGTTATTATTGATCGTCCTGTATTTTCGATTATACTCAACATTATTAACATTTAACAGCACCAATTTACATTTTTCATCAGCATCGCATTTTCTTTCATGTAGGTACCTAGGTATCTAACTCGAATTCGTTCATTGAACATTTCCGTTCCTCCGGGCAGAATTATAAAAACCCTCCCCCGGCATCCGGGGTGAAATAATGAGAGAGAGACGTATTATGTCCGGGTGATTGGATTAAACCCATGCGAGGAATCGGTAATGGCGCTAGAGGGGTTACGACGCGAACTGACATCTGACGCTGCCGAAGGAAGTGATAACTATAAAAGTAACGGTGGGGCGGAAATGAAAAGTGCGAAGACGGAAGGTAAGAAGCAAGGTCGGGCACGACATCTAGACGGTCCGTTCGCACACTTTATGGGTTTCCAGATTGACGGGGTGGATTTCGGGAACGTACAAAACGCGGTTGACTTCTGGGTCCCTTCCCTACATATGATTGAGAGGAAATGTTGTTGCCCTAGGTGCGGAAATTGGCATACGAGTCCCTCTAAGGATCTCTCCATCTAGGATATGAAATATTCATTTTTTATACACATATTATTAACTAGGTACGTAGGGTACTTTTCATGTGAAATGTATTATTTTTTGTTAGATACACACACACACCAACACACACACCCACCCACACACCTGCTCAGATACTCAACTTCAATTTCATTATCCAAAGTTCATCATCCAAAGAGGAAAAATATTAATTTCAATTTATGATTTTTTAGTCTTCAACGCTTTGGGAGTGGGAGGTAGAGGGGCAAAAATAAAAAAAGATAAGGCGAGTTAAACTTTTAAGGAATTAAGGGAACTATGCGCAGGAGTGGGTGTCCTGATAAGACTGCTTGCAGTACGTCAGGCATAAGTCAAACCATAGAGACATAAGTCAAACCATAGAGACTCGCATAGAGATATGTAAAAAAAAATTGCATATCAATAGATTTTTATTTTCCTGCATTTTCCACAACCATTCCAGGTACTAATATTTCTGCCTACGATTTGTATTCTGAGAAGGTTACACGTCAGGAAGAATAGAACTCAGTGGAACTAGTTAGTCATCATGACTAGCTCTAAAACAACGACCATGTTTGGGCTGTTCAAAACAGTTTAGAATTAAATTTGGGCCATTTAAACCAGTTAAGAAATGTATTTGGACAGACAAATAGTAGACAAAGGCATTTTGGTTCAACTCATATTGAGAGAGTTCAAAATAGTCATCAAAAGCTCAAAAATAACGAGCAAAGTTTTGGCTGTTCAAACCAGTTTAAAATTCAATTTGGACCGTTTAAACCAGTTAAGAAATAAATTTGCACAGACAAATAGTAAGAAAGAGGCCGGTTTGTTTAAAAGCTCATATAGACGTTCAAAATAACCATCAAAAGCTCAAAAATAATGACCAAGTTTGGGCTGTTCAAACCAGTTTAGATTTCAATTTTGGCCGTTTAAACCAGTTAAAGAAATGAATTTGGACAGACAAACAGTAGAAAGAACAGTTTGGTTCAAAAGCTCATAGAGGAGTCTAACACAGAAACCATAAAACAAGAGTGGGACTAGTAATGAGTAACATTCTGCCTAGGATTTTTATTCTGCAAAGATTACACGTTAGGAAGAATAAAACCGAGTGAAACTAGTCAGTCATCATGAGTAAAGTTTAAGCTCACAAATAACGACTATGTTTGGGCTGTTCAAGTCAGTTTAGAATTCAATTTGGGTCGTTTAAACCAGTTAGTAAATGAATTTGGACAGAAAAATAATAATAAAGAGGCAGTTTGGTACAAAAGCTCATAGAGAAATCAAAATAACCATCAAAAGCTCAAAAATAACAACCAAGTTTGGGCTGTTCAAACCAGTTTTGGACCGTTTAAACCAGTTTGGAAATTAATTTGGGCAGACAAATAGTGGAAAGAGGCAGTTTGATTCAAAAGCTCACAGAGGACTCCAACACAAAAATCATAAAACAAGGTAGGACTTGTAATGAGTAGCATTTGATTTCGAAGAACAGTCAGAATTTTTTTTTCGACCAAGAATCACCAAAAAAAAAGTAGGAAGAAACAGCGCTCACGCCAAAGCTCACCGCAAAAGACACTTTTTGGTCCACTACTAACTGTTCTGATTTGTGCCTAGTCATTCGGTTTCGTTGTTACGAATCAGTCGATCTACCTGACCGGGCATCCACACGCTGGCCCAACTATTTGGCGAAACATTCACTGAATCATTCACCGAATCATTCACCGAATCATTCGTGTACAAACTTGCCGTCCACACGTTGGCGATTGCAGTTGGCTTGAGGCTTGGTCGAACTACAGGCGAATGACCATAGGGAATTCATAATCACAGATAACGACAGTGGCGGCGTTATGTGTCTTGAATTTCCACGGGAATTGAAAATGTAAAATTGTTTTGCCATATTTATGCAAGCTCAGCTCTGATAATTTTTCTTTTTCTAATTAATAATTATTGTTCTTTATATCTCACTAGTGCGGTAATAGACTTAGCGTACTAGTGCGGTAATATGGATTCTTATCCAAAGTAACTTAGATGGGTGGGATGGTAAGCTCTTTATTTAATGATTGTAGATAAATATACAGGGTGGGGCGCGACGAATGCCTCGGTCTGTGTAGCCTAAATCGTGCACAATTAAAAAAAAATTAAATTGAGTCTTATACAGGGTCGTAGTGCCTATAGCTTAAAATTATTTTTTACTATACAGCATGTCCCATATGACAGTGGCATATCAAAATTATGTTTTTTTAAACAGAATGCTCCTAACTATGTTATCGCATTTTTAGATTATCTGAGAAGAAAGAATAAGATTGGTTTTTACAGTTTTGGTGTTGATGTAAATTGAAAAGTTTCTGAGTTATAAACAAGTGAAAATCGCAATTTTCGAAGTTCAAGGCCCTGTACAACTAAAACGGCTCAAGATAGAGAAAAACGGCTTACATGTCCCTGTTTTAACTTTTTATTTACTGTCCTATGGTACAGAAACATTTGTACGTTCTTTGTTTCTTCTTATTTGGCGACGCGTGGAGAAATCTCAGATTTTTTCCAATTTTTTTATCACCCTGTATAAACATTTTATCTACATGATAGGATAGTACATAAAAAAGTAAAATAGGGACATGTAAGCCGTTTTTCTCTATCTTGACCCGTTTTCGTGGTACAGGGCCTTGAACTTCAAAAACGACGATTTTCACTTGTTTATAACTCACAAACTTCTGAATTTAAACACCAACTGTAAAAGCCAATCTTATTTTCTCTTTTCAGACAATCTAAAAATGCAATAACATAGGAGCATTCCATTTAAAAAAACATAACTTTGATATGCCACTCTCATATGGGACATGCTGTATACTTCAAAATAATTTTAAGTTGTGGGACTACGACCCTGTATAAAATTAGACCCAATTCAATTTTTTTTCAAATTGTGCACGATTTAGGATACACAGACCGAGGCGTTCAACGCGCCCCACCCTGTATAATTTTATATTTTTATATTTTTATATTTTCTTTAACTAAAGCCTTATAATTAGTTTTTTCACATTTCTTTCTAGCGATTTTGATTTTATTAATCGATTTCTACGTATGTATGTATTGAAAAAAAATCGATTTTATTTTCGACAATTTACCACCATAATACAGTTTTTTATCGCTGGCGCCCGAACTCATTTTTTTTAATGAAACTGATTACCTATGCCATTCCGTGGTCCTATATCAAGTACACAAATCCTCAAAGTTTCAGTTTAAAATTAAGCTCTATTTAGGGGGTGGACACTAGTGTTGGGACACCCGGTACAGGGCCTTGAACTTGAAAAATGGCGATTTTCACTTGTTTCTCACAAACATCTCCAATTTAAACACAAACTGAAAAAGCCAATCTTTTTTTTTCTTCGCGATCAATCTAAAAATACAATAACATAGGAGTATTCCATTTAAAAAATAAACATAATTTTAATATAACGATCTCATATGAGACATGTTATATAGTCCAAAATAATTTTAAGTTGTAGACACTACGACCCTGTATAAGACCCAATTTAATTTTTTTTTATCGTGCACGATTTAGATCGAGGCGTTCGTCGCGCCCCACCCTGTATAAGTATATTTTACTTTGTAAGGCAAACTAATCATTTTAATTTGGAAATTTCATAATAAAATAATGTATTTTTTTTTCTTTTTGCTCATTACGTAAAACGCACAAGGCTTTCGTTGGTGCATATTGGTATTTTACAACTAGCATTGGTTCTAACAACATACATATTTAAAAATCATAATCAAAATTACATTTTCCAAGAAATGGCCTTTTTTCATGTGTAATAATTATTAGATTGGGCCGAGGCTATTTTTTTCTTACCTATATTTCATAAAAAAAGAGTTATGAGAACTTTTTTTGGTAATTACTAATTTTAGTGTTGATCCTACTCATAAAAAATAAATTTAGTAAGTAGCCGTATGTTATTATTCAGGAACCTTGTTCTTATCTTTATGAAATTTATTTTTCGGGTCCCATATCATTGGTTCACTTTGATAACGTTCGAGAAACTGGAAAACTCTTTCGTCATTCCAGGTTGTCATTGTTGTTGTATTTATTTTAATTTCAGTTATTACCGTAAATACACTGCACTGTGCAGTGAATAGTCGAGCGTAAATGACAAGATCGAACGAGCCAACGTGTGGGCAGCGTCAAATAGAGCGAAGTTGACGATAGCCGAATCTCTTTGAATTCGTGCATTTGCCGACAGCGAGGCGAACGCAGACAAACTTCGCTCACTTGGCCGAATGTTTGGGCAATCGAGACGAACTTACCGTCCACACGTTGGTGTTGCCGTTGATTTGCCGGCGATGCGCCAACGTGTGGAGCCGGCATGACAGTGACAACCAATTTTGCAATCACCAACGCCAACAGCAACAATAGAGATGAAGGCATAGATATGCGGGTTGTATGGTGAAAACTTGACTTCTTCACCACTTGTATCGCAGAAATTTAAAATTGCGAATGTGATTTGCGTAGAAACCTGTTTCCGCAAATGATGACCATGGATGGCGGCCACAAAGTCAACCATCTGCGATCGATTAGTGTTGTTGTTTTCTCTTGACTCGTATTTTTGACCTGTTCTTCTTCAACTACCATCCACTTGACAGTTTTTCACACAATACTGAAAAAGCTATTTCATTTTCCATTAACCTTGTTATCTTTTGACAGCCAATAGAGTCAGAGATGTCTTTCTGTTAAAAACTGTGAAGATACTGTTAAGATCTGGAAAAATGCCACGATTTTTTACACCGATGAGGTCTATAATAGAACCAAATTCTATTAACTAAACCAGACCAAAAAATAATCATATTTCGCCGTGAGGGCAATTTTTTTTCAAAGGATTCATTAATTCAAAAGAAAAACTGGAAATCTCTCAACAGCTGAGGCGGCCACACAAAAAGGAACTGGACAACGACACTTGTTGCTTCAAGTCAATAAACAGCTTGCCTTTGTTACCGTACTACTATCTCCCTACGTATTTTAAAATCTATCACCTCTGTATAAAAATTGAGAATTTTGGAAAAGGCCCAAGCGACAACGTCACCAAGTAAGTTGTTCATACACAAATAATGTGATCTCCAAACGTGTCTCTGTACTCTGACAATTATTTGGTGTAACTTTCTTTGTAAAAACACCATGGTTCAAAACATCGTTGATCTCGCAAACAGGCGTAAGCGACAAAGTCGTCATTGGTGAAAATTCCATTGGTAATATGCACTTACATCAGAAACCAGAAAATGGTGATTTTTATTCACTCCTTTTTTGAAAAATTACTTTTTCGGTCACCATTTGCTGCGAGATTAGCGGAGAAAATATCTCCAACAAGTGCTAAAATTTGCACAAATCTTCAAACCACCATTTATCCAAAACAAACAATTTGGCGGTTTTGTCTCAGACGCAGGTAGAAGCTCCATTAAAAGACAAACGTTTGGGAAAGTTCCCAGAGAGGTGGCAGTTTCTCCTTGGGATCGATCGATAGATCAGGTCAGGTCAAGCAGACCAAGAAATCGAACATGGGAACATTAACTTTGCTCCATATAATTTTTCGATCAGCACAAGAAATAACAATGGAAATCTACGATGACTCATAAATCAAGCAATATTTTTATGGACTAAGCTTATGGCTTATTATTTAAGCAAATTAGGCGTCAGCTCATGCATATAATGTTAACGATCACTGTAATGTCACATTCAAACGGCAACAAACAGCAACGCTGATGAAGACTTAAAAATATAATTATTAAGAGAAACAATGGACCATTATTCGAATTTAAAAATGCGTCAACCTAAAAAGATTTATTATTATTAGCGGTATGGAACATGAAACATGAAACACTACAGGCCACTACAGCGTTATTATTATTGCGAAATAGCTGTAAATCAATGAACACAAGCAGAAGCCAAGGGAAAGATTTGCACATCTTGTAATGAGATCTTTACGACGTCGTTAAAACCGAAGGTGTTCCGAACTTTTATGACCTCAGAGCCAAGTGTTGCACTTATCTGGTTTAAGCAGAGAGGTAAGGGCTCATCTCATATCAACTCGAATATTTATAATATTCAGTTATACTTGAAATCGCATTACTTTCATTTTTTTGACCATGTCGTTTTTAATAAATCGATTGACAAAATATGGAGGTCTGAATTTGGATTGTTGCAGAGAGGGTGATTTCTCACTGGCTCCTAGGACCTCCATTATTGGACCCTTTGTTAGGAGGTACAATTATAGAACCCTTAAAAGTATGTTTCAGTTGCAAAAAAGTTGGAAACCCTATATTAATCAGGTACTTAATTACTGAAGTATATTTATTTGCCCACTTGCTTGGCAACTGTTATGACATGATCTGAATGCACCAGCACCACAGTTGAAGGCTTCAAGCAATAATCCCAAGAAATAAGTAATCATCATACCCCGCAATCATTAATTCAAGTAGAGACACTCAAATTTCTCCCAGCCAATTCGGGCGCATCCAATTCATTATTCCCTCATCCCTTCTATCCTGTAAAACGATACAAGCACGGGGGAGAATTAATATATCTATTGTGGTACAACATCCTGGAGGGCAATTTGCTGGCCAAACGTGCGGGAGGACGGGGGACTTTGTTTCGAAACTACTTGAAAACTTCCACCCCCATTACGCTTGAAAGAAAATCCGTGCAGTCGCGAAAGTTCCAGGGCGAGCGACCGCGTCAGACAGAAAGGGCAAAATAAAATATAAGTTATGGGTTTTAATCTCGGGCTTGGTAACTGCAGGGAGAGGCCAAACTGTGCTATAAATATCGCCGGGCTTGGCGTATATTGCAACATATTTTTGTTAGTAAGATAGCGGGTGCATCGCTGCAATTGGCGTTTCCTAATGTGGCTGAATTTAAGGATGGAAATGTCTTCAGACGTTGGAGACACAACGTAAATAACCACTTTCGAAGACTATTCCACAGGGTATTTGCAGATGTGTGTTATATGTGAGAATCCTCGAGTTGAGTATACCTATACCAATACTTTAAAAAATTCAAGTGGAAATTCTGGACTTAATTCCATTGGATCTTCGTGACTTTAACACTCGTTGTGGGACCACAAAAAAAATGTTTCTAATCATCAAATCCTAACACCAACTTTGAATGTTATGTAGGTATCTCCTAAAAATTGGATTTCGTCCCATAACCCTCCCAAAAAGCTTAATTAGCGGATGTTATTAGATAAGTGACAAAAAGATGCTCTGAACAAGTTCTTGGTACCAACTTCATGACGGCTTCCGAAGTCCGATTTACAGGAAGAGACAAAGCTAAGGGAATGGAAAAAAGCTCTGTTCGCTCTTTCAAATTTTAGTCAAAATAGCTGTTTTAGGGAAATTTTTCCTGCTGCAATTCAACCTATAACATTAGAAGAGTGTTTGGATTGTGTGAACACATTTTCCAGAAGGCTTACTAAGAAAAGGGCTATTAGGGCTTTTTGATATTTTTTTTGCGTTTTTTGTGTTTTATTTAAAAAATGTGCATTTTGGCGAGGAATTCCATATAACTAAAGTTAGAAAGAGGAAAATTACACCAATTTTGATTTTATAACGTTTTAGCAAATCCAGCAAAAAATACCATCGGACAAAAGTTGCAAAGCGGCAAGTTTCCTGCAATTTTTGTTTTATTACCATTTTTGAAAATTCTGCACGGTTTCGGTGCTAGAGAGCGCAAAAACAAATTGAATATACTTTTTCGCCTTCAAATTTCGAACAAATCAATGCATTTTCTTAAAATGTAACAAAAGATCAAATGTAAAACCAAAATTATAGGAAATTTTTGACTCTTGGTGGTCAACCTGGTGGTATTTTTCTCCATAACGCACAGTTTTAGCACCCTCTTAGCGGCGAAACTATGAATTTATAAAAAAGTAACGAATCAAAATTGTAGGACATTTTCCACTTTTCAACGTTTGCCTGATGGTGTTTTTCTCCATAACGTACAGTTCTGGCACCCTCTATTGACGAAACTATGCGGAATTTGCAAAAAAATTAATTGTAGGACTTTTCCACTTTTCAACTTTTGCGTGGTGGTGTTTTTCTCCAAACCAAAACGCACAGTTTTAGCACCCTCTAGCGGCGAAACTATGCGGAATTTGTAAAAAGTTTTGAATCCAAATTGTAGTAAAATTTCCACTCTCTAACATTGGTCCTAAAAATATCCACCAAAAAACATTGTTTTATCAAAATACAAAAAATAGCAAAAAAGGGGGCATGAATCACCCAAACAAATTTACACCGTTCCAACCCTCCTCCTTGTACTGGTAGGATTGCTGAAAGAAAAGTGGTGACTATTTGTACAAACGTTTAAAGTATTTTTTAATACAAGCCGTACCTGTACCTGTAAGTACCTATGTAGGTAATTAAAATTATTATACATAAAATGTAAATTACGTAATTAGCATAAAGCAACATCTTTATATACCTTAATCCACGTTTTACCAAACTTCTGCCGTAATGAGTAATTAATTCTTCAGCCTAGCGATTAACATTTTTATGGTGGTTACATGATGTAAGTCTTTTTAACTGCACCTTTTATTAGTGAAGAACTATTTAATCCGCAATTAGTTGTGTTCTGTATTACTGCAGACAATGTTCTCATCTCATGGATTACTTTCAGGTCCCAGGGGCACTCAAATATCTTCAGTACAGATTTTACATATTTTCCATATTGGTCCCACCACAGTTTTAGATGCAGTACTTTTCTGGAAGATCTTGAGAAGGTTCTATCATCATTGACTTATGACTTGTAATGTGTATTTCCTGGTATTTTGCTCTATTATCATTTATTTTGTCTCTACCATTGAGACACTACGTCACGTATCATACCATAATATGTTTCTTGGAACACCAAACACCGGTTCACCAGTCAAAAATTTCGGCAGCGCTTCTTCTGGTTAGTTCTTCTGCAGCCTCATTGCCCGTCTTCCGTGATTATGCACCCAAGCAAGTCATCTTGTTGTATCTGGCTGGATCAAGCATTCCCAGCTGTCTCAACAGTGGCTCGAAAAAGCTGCCTTTAAACAGTATCCAAGTACATATACTCTTGAAGGAGACAATTCACTTTGTTAAGTTTGCTTCAAATTTCCAGTTGTCACAATAACACATAAAGAAAAAAATCTACTCGCACTGCGACTACTCCGAATACCAAACCGAACAAAGAGCCTAGGAACATAAAAGTTCTAGCCTAATAAAAACAGGCCTCTGAAAAGGAAACCTCTTTACCTTTAATGACTCTTAATAATATGTCCAAAAGTGCTAACGTGGCACACTAGGCACTATAAATCGAATGTTATAGAAATCCCCATATCTCTGGCAATATCGGTCCCAATTGCCCTTGGAGCGAGCCAGCACCCTATAACACCGCCTATTACACGGCATTAGCTTTGTAACCACCGTAATAATCCAGGTACTTTATAGTGTCGTTAACGCTTCAGAAGGTAGCGTGACTTGCCGAATTTGATCCAGAGCTCTTTCATTTACATATAACGATAGAGTTAAGCTATGCCAGTACGTGCCTAATTGTGTGTTTGCCAATGGGAGTTGCCTCAAATGAGAAACTATAATCGGGCGGATGAGGAGAAACTAACTTTCTAGAGCCGTCGAGAGTTAATTAAAGTTTATGCAAAAATACACACACTCAGGGGCCCTTCAAAGTTCGCTTATATTGTTTTATTCAGAGTGTAAGTGATATTGGACCTGTATAATTCAGAAGTATTAATACCCGGGCTCATATTTTGAGGCACTTTGGTGAGAAGTTCCCTGGTTAGGTTAATAGGAAAACTTATATTATAACAAGGAATATTAAAAGGTCCTAATCATTAACATTTATTACGTTGGCAGTGCCGGTGGGTAGGGAATAGGTATAAAAAAGGTCTCTTGTCTCTTTTAATAATTAGTGTCTGAATAAATAATATCGGGTGTTCATTAATTAACTCGTCCTGAGTTGGCCATGGAGATCGAAACGTATACGGTTTCGGTATTTCATCCGTAACTCTGAATCCTTCCAATAGATATTGCGTCAAATAGTCGTAAACAGGGTTTCTCGCGATAAGTATCTCAAAGTAACAGGTTATTTTAGATCGTCGCTACTCCCTAATTTGGTTCTCTAATCTCTAGTTCAAGCTCAATGAAAATGTGACGTTTTTGACATTTTAGCATTATTGATTAACTGAAAGCCATTCTTTTTCAAGGGAAAAAATAAAAAAATTCAAAAATAAGGACCACTTCGTAACATAATTTCTGAAGTATCTGTATGTTTCCAACCCAACACTGAAATTCACAGCGGACTATGAAAACTCGCTAGACCTTTATAGCCCCATCTCCTTTCACCACAAGCGACATCCTCCCAGCCGGGCTCACAATTATCAGTTATTTATTAGAATAAACTCCTCGTACTACTACAACGTAACGTAATTTTACCCTAGAACTTCTGATTCCATCTGCATAACCAGTTTTCCAGAACTGCTCGTTAAATTTTCATCGTGGCACTTTCCTCTGCGCCGGAGTGTTTATTCAAATGGAAAATAGTGGAACAAAGGGAGAGAAGACCAGAGGTCCATAAATATGGCCACCGAACACCGCGACAGCCTCCGAGGCCGTTAATAATGAGCGCATTGTGGTTTTAATCTTCCATGGCAGGTACTCCGGCCACTAAATTCCCTGAGATAAAGCCGGCCGGCGAAGAGCAAGAGGATGGCTATTAATCAAGGAGTGGCTCGATCCCGATCTCCTGGTGCCATTGTGAGCGTCGCGCCTGGTTAGGAGAATAATGTGACTGGCCCTACCTACTCGTAAAGAAAAAGTCAAGGATATTTTACTTGCAGGATAAGTAACTAAACTATCTGTCATCTGTTATATTATGTGTATGAGCACGTTGTATTTGGACACCATTGAAGATTATTTGGATCCTTTTAAAACTTTGGAATGACGTTACTTCTACAAGATGTCCTTTAAAAATTCCAAAAATCCGGTTCTTGTGGGTCATTTCAGGTCGCAGTTTTCAATCTAGGGAGCTGAAATTTTTGTGGGAGTAAGGTATCCACAAGGAGTGGTCTGGTATTGCATTTGAGCAAAATCGGTCAACCCGTTTCAAAATGGCGGTCTTTTGAATTTTATAAAAAAATTAGTATTTTTTTAACCCCTTTGAAAGCAAAATAGAAAACACTTTTTAAACCAAATTAATAGGATTAGAAGAAAATTATTTGAAACTTGAATTAATGCAATAAAATTTGCATTATTTCTATTAATAAGCCAGTGGCGTGGGTAGGAAAAGGGTAAAAAAAATGCAAAAATTTCTATCAACGTTTATGAGCCTATTTTTGAAGGAATAATTGAACTGAAATTTTTACAGTAGACAACTATACTAAGACCCTTTAACCTCAAAAAACTTCAAGAAACAAATAAGAAAAATGGCGGGGATATTCGAATTTTTTTGCATGATGTGTATTTCTCTAAAATTTAAAATTTTCGGTTTTCAAAACTCCCCTGTAACTTTTTTCGAATTTATGAAAGGGACTGTGAAAAATAACATTTTGTAATTAAAATTAGCCAGTTATAGGCCAGTTAGTTAGCCAGTTAGCCAGGCATAGAAAAAGGGAGTAAATTGTTAAATGTTGCCAAATTTTTTTGTTTTGGTTAATTTAAAAATCCATTTTATAGCACGTTTTCAAACGAATTGAACTGAAATTTTCACAGTAAACCACTACGCTAATATGACCTGACTATGGGAAATTACAGAAAGCCATTTTTTAAACTTAACACTATACAGCAAAGAAACTATAATTTTTTGTCACAGAACGAGAAAGAACGTAGATTGTTAAAAATTATTCAAAAACAATGACAAAACTGGATGATAACTTTTATCCTCCTTGATAAAATTTCTCATTTTTTTGACGGCCACCCATGTGAGGTTTTCAAAAAATTCAAATGAGTGAAAAAACGTCGACAATTCCTCGTCCATTTTTTTTTGCTATACACGCTACATACCTGTTGTGAGGATATGAATCTGAACACACAAAAAGTATACAAACTTTCACCTCAATTCAATAGAAACGCTGCATCAATTTCTCATCTCCTTCGGTCGAGGTGTAACCTTCATGGGACCGACAACTCAGGTGCCCGAACGGCTCAAAGGCGAGTTAGTGCCTCGCCCACCTCTCTGTCCTAAATCACATGCATTATTAAACAATAGGAGCCGCCATAACAATAACAACATGGCGCCTCGTTCCCCTGACAGGGGATGCTCCTCCATATTTCAATTCCAAATCAATCCAGGGCGTCAGAGGTTATGGTAGTGAGGATAGAAGCGTATTCCCATGTGATGCCGCCCCTGGTAGAACAATAGACAATAGATATAGTGGTAGTGGTCCGTTTGTTTCACGCAAGAAAGAAACCTATACCTATTTATATATCCAGCTCCAACCCTTATATTATTATACGTGAAACTTGAAATGGAGAAATTATTCACGGGTCTTGGCTCACATATTAGTCGGTTGAAAAAACATTAAAGAGAATCTCTCATGACGGTGTTTTTACTTTTCAGTGATGATGATGAAAAAGTTTCTCACTAAGGAGCTAGAGAAGAATAACGTACTTTTTATTAATTGTAGCCCTTAAAATGCCACAATGTAAAAAAAAGTGACCAATACACAATGACGCTTCATAAGCGTAGAACAGCTTTTGCCTTTTCTCGTGGATTTTGCCTTTCTGTATAATTCAGCCATCATCATCTACAACTCAAAACTGCAATGTGTGAAGAAGTTCTTTCATTCTTTCTATTTTTAAAATCATCATCACAGCTTGAAATTGAAATCAAAACCATTGTAATATTTGAAAATCTGTGGATTTTTAAACCTAATTTTTTGACCTTTAAACCACTCCAACCACAAATTGCATCAAGAGTTCTGGTAGTCCAGTCATTATGTGGAAAAAAATGGGTTGGAAATTCAAGTGACCCAAGAAAGCTGATTTTTAGATATTAAGTGAGGGGGGCTTAGAAAAGCTGAACTTCAAAATGTCGACCAAGATTTCCTATGTGCGTACATTCTTCGCCATCTTGAAAAAAAATGTAATTTTTTTTTGCAATAACTGGGCTCTCCGTTTAGATACGAAAATTGGGACGGGGTACTTTTTTGTAAATTTTTTTACACTCTACAAATTAGATCGTAGGTACATTTTTCACCTACCGTTCATCGTTATTGAGATATCGTAAAATATGTATAATGATGGTTTTTCTCTCTCATCACAGTCACGCATTTATTTTTAAATTTTGGCCCCTCAAATTATTTTATAGAGAAATCTTTTATATTATGTAGATCATTTGTTAAGATTGAAAAGCTGTCTCTGTTACACTAATTACATTTTAGGTCTGTTGAGCCATTTTCGAGAAAAACTGGAAAAAGTTTCGTTTTGTATTATCATTTTCTTAGTTGCATTGACCTTGTAACAGTAAAAATTACAACAAACAAAAACGTCAAAAATTAAAAACTTTTCCATGATTTTCTCGAAAATGGCTCAACAGATGTAAAAAGTAACAGCAGCAACAGAAGCAGATTTTTAATCTTAACAAATAATCTTTAGAGGTAAATATCTCGAGAACAGGAGTTTTTGATAGGTTATGCCCATGGGAGACTTCTGATCTACTCATCGAATACTATCGATCCTCAAAATTACACCAAATTTGACAGGGAACCAATTCCCATAAGGATTCTGCGGAATCCCTTTTTCGTATCTAGAGGGATAGTAGCGTTATTGCAAAAAAAAAACACTTCTTGCAAGATGGCGGAGAATGCACATGGGATATCTTGGTCGACAATTTGAAGTTAAGCTTTTCTAAGACCTCCTCGAACAATATCAAAAAATCAGCTTTCTCGGTTTACTTTCATTTCCAAAATGTAATAATGACTATGGACTATGGAGAATATTGAGAAAATGATCAAATTCATCGCCTCTAAAGAAAGAGCACCAAACAGCCTTTGGTATCTATGTGGCGAAAAATAGTTTTCCATGAAAAAATAAGGTTTGAATTTTCAGGAATTTAAAGAAGGAAATTCCTTCTCCCGTAGATATTCTCATTTCTCGACGAAAAGGGGGTTTAGCAACATTTCCAGAGAGTGTGGGAAAACTGCTCTCTGGAATCGGTATCTACGTGGCAAAAAATAGCTCGAGAAACTCCTTTTCCCATAAATGTTCTCATTTCTCGACGAAAGGAGGATTTTGCAAGATTCCCAGAGAGTGAGGGGAAACTTCTCTCTGGAATCGATAGCGGAAAAAGTTATTTATGAAAAAATAAAATTTTCGGTAATTGTATACATCCGCGGCTCCTAAGTTTCATCAATTTTTTCGGGACCGAGGAGCGAATTAGGGGTGCTGGGTGGGTAAGACGCTAAATACAGCCATTGCAAACTAATATTAAGGTCACAACTAAGGCCTCTTTGACACTACGGTGGAATTTCTATTTTTTTCTTCACTTTCAGGGCAAGGAAAATCTTCGAGAATAACGGTAGCACGATTTTTATTTTCAAATTTGCATTTATTTTGCATTTATATTCCAAAAATGGTAACATAAATCCTGTGGTCTTTTCACGATATGAATAAGCGGATATATTGCAAAATACGTGCCTGTTTACGTTTGAGAGCGGTTCCCATTGTTGTATAAGTGGTTTCATCATCATCCGTAGTTAGATCTTGTATCAGTAGGAGAGCTTGTGTCAGGACCGTACTTTCGTTGCACTCCCAAAATCAATTTTTAAAGTCGTTTTGTGGCCTTCCCTTTTATTTGCAAAGCTAATGAATACCTTCCTGGTGTTACTATAGGTATGTTCTCCACCCCTATATAGGTGTCATAGTGAAACTGTAGGAGCCGCGGATGTATATAATGACCAAATTTTCAATTATCCATCTGATTATCTTAGACATTAGTCTGCCAAAAAGCACAATGGCAAAAAACTTCTACAGTGTCAATTATCAAACTGTAAGCCGAAAGGGACCCATATCTGTCGAAGCTGCAATTTGGCAAAGAAAAACTGGAGCAAAAATAGGAACAAAAGAAGGATTTGGTAACATTCCCAGACAGTGAGGGGAAACTGATCCCTGGAATTGGTGGTATGTATATGGAAAACAAAAAGTTCTTTATGAAAAAATAATTCGAATTTTCAATAATCTTTTGATCATCTTAGTCTGCCAAAAAGAACAAAGGCCAAAAATCTCTACACTCTACATAGTATCAGCAAACCTGTAAGCCGAAAAGGATCAATATCTGTCGAAACTGTATCTTGGCGAGGAAAAACTGGAGCAAAAATAAAAACGAAAGGTGGATTTGGCAAAATTCCCAGAGCGTGAGGGACACTCTAGAATTGGTATCTATGTGGGAAAAAAATCTATCTGATTATCTTAGACATTAGTGAGGCAAAAAGCACAAAGGCAAAAAACCTCTACAATATCAGCTAACAACCTTTAAGCCGAAAAGGCTCAATATCTGTCGAAACTGCGTCTTGGCAACGAAAAACTGTAGCAAAAATAGGAACGAAAGGTAGATTTGGAAAATTTTCCAGAATGTGCCAAAAAGCACAAACGCATAAAAACCTTTACAGTATCAGTTATCAATCTGTAAACCAAAAGGGCCCAATCTGTAGAAGTAGAAGCTGCAACTTGGCAAAGAAAAGCTGGAGCCAAAATAGAAATGAAAGAGGATTTGGCAACCTGCTCAGAGAGTGAGGGGAAGCTGTTGAATTGGTGTCTATGTGGTGAAAAATAGTTCTTTATGAAAAAAAAAAGGTTCACATTTTCAATAATCCAATCTGATTCTCTTAGACATTAGTCTGCCAAAAAACACAAAGGCAAAAAAACCTCTTAGTATCAGTGATCAATCTGTAAGTGGAAAGGTACCAATCTGTCGAAGCTACAACTTGGCCAACGAGAAACTGGATCAAAAAAGAAACAATGGAAAAAATCCAACACAAGAAAGTAACGGCAACAGAGCTCGTCAATGCTGGGTACATGATAATAATTTGATAATACAGATCGCTTTATAAAGGGTAATCGGCCAAATATATCATATCAAGTTATTGCAGCTGACAAGATACGCTCAGTGCACTGTTATTTATTTACTTGTTTATCACTTAGTTGGCCTGGCTATGGCGCTATTCTTGAACCGCTGTCGTGATCCGTTCTCGTAATTCCTATTTATCGGGCTCTAATTATCAGGAGACAAGATGACTAAATGAATGCCAGACAGAAATGCAATTTCTGCAAAGGTTCAGTTTGCCTTGTAGTTGTTGTTTCTACGATTATGCGGCAATTAATCTTTCAAAATTTACGTGACTCATCATGAATCGCGATATATTTATCTTACACTGTTGTAATTTGGAAAATAACGCATTCTCAGTGGTTTGTTGAAGACGTTTATTCAGAATTTTTATTCAAGTGAACATGTAAGGTACATTATGAAAGATTTTGTCAAATGAATAAATTTAATTGCACAAGCCTCTTTGATTAATATTATTTTATGTAAGATCCCTATTACGCAGGTATGGTTGTGGAGGGGGAACCCCCTTGTTGAGATTTTAACTTATCCCATATTCCCATTTCTATCATTTTTTTTTATTACAGAACAATCGATTTGAGGCTATTAAGATAAATAATATCTCAATAATCAAAGATAAACCGAGAAGCAAAGCCTGAAATTAGACCGGTTTATCTTTGATTATTTGCCTTATCCGCAGAGCGATATTATGCTGGAGCTGATAAATGGCGTTAAGACTGTTAAGTCGTTAAGTCAATAGTACATTATGCAAGGAGCTATTAAATTATAATGACGGCTATTAAAAGACTAGTATGTAACAATTACGGCAGGAACTTTAAAGCGAGTTAAAGTCGTCTTAGATGTACGTTCAAGTAGCAATTCTGTGAGGTGTGTATTACCATTTCTTCTAATAACTTTAATTCAAATTTACTTCAAGGTTATAGAGTAGGTATAGAAAAATTACGTATAGGAATAAAGAAACGTCCTAAAAGAATTATAAAGTCTTATCTAAATATTAAAATGAGATAAGCAAAAATATAAACAACACAGAAAAATGTAGGCCTTACAGAATTCAGTAGAATTTAGCAGTCCAAGGCCAACTTGAACCGGACGGCGCGCGCACGACCCGCTTGCCGTGCGGCCCCGGTGCTCACGTTAAAATAATTTGTCAGCGTCCACAAGGGTTTTAGAACGCAAAGGCCAGTTACAGTTAGCTCAGTAGTACAAAATCTTGTCATTTATTAACAAAAGTAAGTCATGGTCACGTTCTTCTAACCTTGAATGAATTTTGATTTTAGATGACTTTTTAAACACAAGAATAATTACATTTCTCTGCTCTTCAGAACTTTCAAAAGAAAGTTTCTAAGCGTGCCAACATATCTTGAGTCCTAAAAAATAAACAGCGCTTTCTGTGGTCTCCAAGAGATCTTTTTGGTGCTTTGAAGACAAAAATAATGGACAATATCTATTCTCCAGAATTCTCCAGAATTCTGAAAGTCAAAGAGATTTCAACTCTCCCATACCAAAAAACCAGTGTAAGTCCCAAAAAGGACGGATCAGCGCAATCTCTGTCTTCAGATATCTACCTAAGAATTTCTGTCAATATTCTCTAAGCGTTCAGCAAGAAGTGTTGAGTTTTTAACCGTAAATTAAAAAAAAAACTTAAAGTTGAAACTTAACTTTCGTGTTTCGTCATCAACAAAATCATAATTAAGACATGTTATTTTCTAGGAGGGTGTTTATCCCTATTTCACGTTTTAAATTACCGTAAAGCGATAAAAGGCGATACATTACAATCAATAAATCGCAATCAAAAGATAACTCCACCGAACACTCCGTACGGACACGGAAAACTAATTAAAAACGAAATACAAATCAGACCCAACGAGTCCGTAGGTATATCTCGACGTTTACCTCTACGGAACAGATCGTGAATTGGAATTTATAACATCCAAGGGAGGCACTACATTGCCTAATTGAAATTTACGTATCCAATATGTACGGGGCAAGGCTGCAAGCCCGGTCCTAAATTTGAAACTAATTTAAAAACTCAACATAACTCACGGGGTGGGAGCGTCGGGGCGCGGAGGCCATTTGAAATTAAAATCGAACCGGGGCGAGTCGGGATGCAATCCGCCTACAACGCCTGGGGTGCAGTTATTTGAACCGATGCTATGGTGTAATTGGAGTTTTATCATTTGGAATGCATGGATGGGGCATTTGACGGAATTAATTACTTCTAGACAATAATTTACAATTTTACTATGAATTACCGGAGCAGCTGGAATTGTGCGATTGTTATGAGGGTAATCTTCCCAGCTATAAAATATCTCAACCGGAAAATTGGTGATTATATTATTGCCTGTGTCTATGTGTCTATGAGTCTAGGTTAGACAGGAACGTATAATAATAATATTATTTAGCAGATGAACATTTTCTCAATCATTATTAACTAATATTATCCAAGATACGTGATCCGCTACTGGGTGTTTTTAAGGTAACCTTAGCCCAAAATAACAAGCAATTCATATAGAATTTTTTGTATCGTTGGTTTCAAGAAGAAGGGAACGCTTTAATTGGCAAAGGGAAAGACCGTAAGTCACCAAAAAAAGTATGTGACAACGGTGGAATTTTCATGTAGGTATCATGAGTGCTGATCCTCAAACGTGGTAACAATAAAAAGGCTAGGGCTTCAAAATAAGCTTCAGAACCATGGAAGGCTTCTAGGGACAAAGGGAAAGACTGTATGTCACCAAGAAGAGTAGGTATGTGCCAACGGTGGAATTTTCATATCTCATGGGTGCTGATTCTCAAACGTGGTAAAAAGGCAAGGGCTACGCTATATAAAACACAAGCGACCAAGATACTTCAAAATATGCTTCAGAATCATTGAATGCTTTTAGGAACAAAGGGAAAGACACTAAGTCACCAAGAGGAGTATGTGCCAACGATCGAGATGTTATGTACTATGAGTGCTGATCCTCAAAGGTAATGACAACGTTAGGGCGAATCTGTATCCAACCAAAGCGGCCAAAGTGCTGCTTCAAAATAAGCTTCAGATCATGTGGAATGCTTCTAGGGACAAAGGGAAAGTCAGTAAATCACCAAGAAGAGTATGTGTCAAGGATGGAAATTTCATGTATCATATGTGCTGATGCTCAAATGTGGTAACACTAGGACTAAGCTATTTCCAACCAAAGCGACCAAAATAAGCTTCAGAACAATTCTGAGCTGTTCTGTGTTTCTGAACATGTTCAACAAGCAAGTTTCATTGTATATGTCAGTGTAGGATGAAATTGTTCCTCAAAAATGTGCACATAAATACCAAAACATGGCACACAATTCCGACTACAATACTAATGACTCGGCCGACGACTAATCCAAGTTGAGACTCGCTGGCATTAACGAAAATTTAGGCAAATATTCGAGATATTCTAAAATCCCTTGAAGAAATTGTTGAATTACATGAAGATGAAATTTTACATGATAAGAATTTGTTAGTATCGTAAGAAAAAATGAAGATTGCTGTAAAATTTGGCAGAGAGAGCTAGAAGAGGCAGAATGTGTAGCATGTTTTCCAATAAATTGCCAGCAGTTTTCTTGAGATTTTAGATGATCCCTTGCGGGAAAATCTACCAAAAAACTTCTTCACGAGTTACTTCCAATTCCTTTTTGGCGTAAGTAATTCAAAAGCTGATGAATGCACAAAACAAGATTATGAGAAAATTGCTATGGTTACACAACAAACCAAAATTGAAATTAACATACTTCCGATTCAATAAATTCATCAACAAGCCCCCATCTACGATTCATCCTACACTTAGGTAGTCAATTTAGAACTAAAATACGCAGCAAGAGTTTTTGTTGTTACCTTAAGTAGGTGAAAATCAGTTGCTGAGGCCGACTTGTTCCTGCTTCCACATAAGTTTTTTTTTATTGATTGAAGGTGACAAAATTGATTGATCTCGATGTACCAGGCAGGATGTACCAATTTTAGGAATATTTTTGAACAATTTCGGTCCCTTCTGCAGAGAATTAATCAACTTCAACCGAAGTGTCTTTTTTTAGAGAAATTCCTTAATAAAGAAACTGAAGCACCACGAATTAGGGATAGGGAGGGATAATAACAGAATCAAAGTTTTTCGATTATCCATCCTGGACCTTTGCTCGTATATAGGTGCCAACAATTAAGTAATTCCCTTTTAGGTTAATTAACAAACCTCATCTTAAACGAAGTAAGATAACTTTTCGCACGCGATTGAATGAAGAAAAACTTCCTATAATTTATTTTTTTAATTTCATAAAAACCAAAGGACGGAATATTTTGGCAAGCAGCCTGACGATAAGAGGGAGTATCGTGAAGAAAAGAAAATATTTACCTTAAAGTTTTATGAAAGTTCTAGTTCCATATTCGCGATATTCTGAAGTGCATAATACGAAAACGAAGTGCCCATCAAGCTAGAAATTTCAACTTTCCAGAAAATCGAATTTGTATCTCCAAGCTTCTCCGTATCACTACACCAGGATGCTGTTTATTGTAATGGAATATTCTCTCGGTGGCCCATCCCTATAGGTGTAAGAGCCTTGCTGGGATACTGGTGCTAGTGTATATTATATATCATATAATATACACCCGTATCCCAGCGGGAAACTTCGCACCAGATATTGTGTCGTCTCATCACAGAACCACTCAATTGCCTCGTCGCTTTCTCACTTCCATATCCCACGTTTCCCGAATCCCACTCATGAGCTGCTATCCTATCCCTATCCCAGTGCAGAATTGTCCTCTTGTTCCCTTTTATTAAACGGTCGTTTCCATTGATACGCGAGGTCTCGTGGTGGCTATATATTTATGAATTACGACGAGCAATTCCCCTATCCCTAAATTAATTTGAGTCGTATGAGTTATGAGCTCGTATCCATTAGGTGGCGTATTGCCAGGCCATTACGGGCGTAATTAGGAAGCCTCATCGTCGGGAACTGCTCTCGATGAGAGAACGGGAATGTAATTAATAAAGAATTTAGCCGACACCGCTGCGGCGCTGCTGCTGCTTCTCTCTTCAAATGTCCCGGATAGCTTGGAAGCGTCTGGATGGATATTAATTTAATTCAAATGTGGCGTTCGTAATACTCACCGTGTATAAAGACGAAGATAATAATTCCTGCTAGCTGTGGTGAATTATTAGATTAATGAAATTCAAAATTAGATTCCGGAAGATGAAAAAAAAGTGAAGAGAGCACAATTTCATAATGTACTGTCCAAAGCCTTTTAAACAGTTTTTCCTAAACGTTTACATGCGGTGAAACTCTTAATTCTGACAAGGTTTTCTTTGAATTATATTTTTAGAGCTCTTCATATTTTCTCCAATCATCATAGCATTTCTCACGTAATAGGAAGAAGATAATACCCTGCCACACCTTAAATTTGATTTTTTTCTCTTCTGAGGTCACTCCTACGTCATAACACCAAAATTCATCGTAACAACTAGCAGGAAAGCAAACTTGATATGTCACACAGAAGCAAATGTACTCTCAAAGAGCTGTGAGTGGTGATGGAGAGATTTTTCTCACATCGTGCACCTTTGCTACCTTAAAATTCCTGCGCGTTTTGGGCTATTTTCCGATTTATTTTGGACAATGTATTTTTGCACCCCTCCATGCTTTGCCAAACTTTCGTCCCCTTTTCCACGCCACAAGGTTTGAGATGTATTACATAGCATGGCATTACATCCTCCGACTCATTCCAAATTTTTCTGGGACACACCCTTGTGGTGTGAGGTTCTTCACTCCATGTACCTTCTGCGAACGTAAAATTCCCGAGCGTCTTGGGAAATTTTCTGCTTTTTTTGCGCAAATTCAGAGATGCCAATAGCAATATATTTTTGTTCATTCATGATTTGCTGAATTTCTCATACATGGTAGACCAAATTTTGAAGACCTCAACAGACGAACCTCAAATTTTGGACCAATCTCATATTCTTCCTGGGGCGCACCCTTGTGGTGTGGGGTGAGGAGTATCAGCCACACTTTCGGCTAGGGCGAGGATTTTTTTTCCATATTAAGAAATCCCGAAATTTTATTATAATGACCATCAACGCGTTCGACCACGGACCGAAGAAACTAAACTAAAAACTCATTTAAAATGAAATTCTGATAAAAAAGTCAAACATTTTCAAATAATGGCTAGTCACGATTTCGGCCACGAACTTTTGACAAACTGGAAAAATAATTTTTGCTGAAAATATTCTGAAAACGTCCACGAAATTTCATAATATCGACCAACCACGATTTCGACCACGGACTGAAAAAACTGAAAATCATTTTTGCTGAAATTTAGTTCAAAAATGTCAGCAATTTTTCGGCCATGGGCTTGATAAACTAAAAAAAAAAACATTTTTGCTGAAATTTTGTTCGAAAATTAGAAAATTTTGAAATAATGGCCAGCCACGCTTTCGGTCATGGACTTAATAAAACTAAAAAATCATTTTTGCTGAAAATATTTTGAAAAAGTCCGAAATTTCATAATATTGACCAACCACGCTTTCGACCATGGACTGAAGAAACTGAAAAATCATTTTTGCTGAAATTTTGTTCGAAAAAGTCAGAAATTTTGAAATAATGGGCAGCCGCGCTTTCGGTCATGGACTTAATAAAACTAAAAAATCATTTTTGCTGAAAATATTTTGAAAAAGTCCGAAATTTCATAATATTGACCAACCACGCTTTCGACCATGGACTGAAGAAACTGAAAAATCATTTTTGCTGAAATTTTGTTCGAAAAAGTCAGAAATTTTGAAATAATGGGCAGCCGCGCTTTCGGCCATAGACTTAATAAACTAAAAAATAATTTTTGCTGAAATTTTGTTCAAAAGTCATAAATTTTGAAATATTGGCCACTCACGTTTTCGGCTACGGACTTTTGACAAACTGGAAAAATAATTTTTGCTGGACATATTTTGAGAAGGTGCGAAATTTCATAGTAATGGCCCACCACGCGTTCGATCACGGACTGAAGAAACTGAAAAATCATTTTTACTGAAATTTTCTAAAACATTCCGAAATTTCATGATAGTGGCCAGCCACGCTTTCGGCCAGGGACTTCATAAACTGAAAAAAAAATATATTTTTTTTGTGAATTTACGCTAAAAAAAAAGTCCGAAATTTTCGGCAATGAACTTAAACTGAAAAAATCATTTTTGCTGAAATTTTGCTGAAAGAATAATTTTTGCTGAAATTTTGCTTAAAAAACGAAATTTTATTTTTTATAAATGTTTATAAATTTATTTATAAATTCAAGAAACTGAAAGGAAATCATTTTTGGGTAAATTTAGCTCAAAAAAGCCCGAAATTTCACAATAATGGCTAGCTACGCTTTCGGATACGGACTTAAATGAACTGAAAAAAAATTTGCTGAAATTTTGCCCAATTTTTTTTTTATATAATAATGGCCAACGACGGTTTCGGCCACGGACTTAATTGAAAAAAAAACTGGAAATTTTGCTAAAAATGGCTCGAATAAATGTTACATTAATTATTATTTAACTATCAACAAAAACAAACCAAATATTCTTCATTTAAAACGTGAAAACACGACCAAAAATGTTTTGCAGGAAATTAGGTAATCGAATTCCTTCCCCTGACCGGAAGCGTGGCTAACTTGACTTGGGTGTTTTTCTTCACTCCATGCACCTTCTGCGACCATAAAATCCCTGAGTGTCTTGGGAAATTTTCTGTTTTTTTTTTTTGCGCAAGTTCTGAGAGGCTATCTTAAGCCATTCATGATTTACTGAATCATCTTTCTCATACATGGCATACCAAGACGAACCTCAATTTTTTTTCTGGGCATACCCTTGTGGGGATCAGTACTTCTCCAGTACGGCTTAGGTATACCGAAACATCTTGAATTAACAAGAAAGTAATTGAGCACAAACCCTTGTGATTGTGATTGACCGATTCCTGAGATTTTAGAACAGTTTTTGAGCTTTTTTGTGTAAAACATTCTTACAGCTTCTCTTTCTTCTCTCATGAGCTCTTTCATGTTTTGCAGAATCTATCATCCCCAGTCATATCTACGTGACAAGTAAGTGGGTAATTGAGATGTACATTTTTTTTGAGCAGTACATTAACTCCAACCTACCCCAATTTTTTTTAAGCAAGACCTTTTGGGGTTCAAGTTATCCTACAACTTACGCCGGAAAGACATTTCATAAGTCAATGTAAAGGGGCAAAATCTCATAGGTTTTCATACTCTTTCATACTATCGTGGATCAAAAGAATTTCATATTTCTTCTTCTACCCCTAAACCAAGTCGCACTTTCCTCTCATTTATTATGGTAACATTAGAAACGTCACTAAGGTGACAGTAATAAGGGTTCGTTATATACAACCAAAAGGTTGAGACGAACTCATTACAGACACCGATCTCTATTTTGTTTAAGTAGCTGTGGAGTATGGAATGCCCCCCCCCCCCAATAATAAAAAAAACACAATAAAGTAAATTCATGTTCATGAGAAATTTCGCATGACATTTTCTCTTCGCATTTCATGAAAGAGAAAGTGGGTGGCTAAAAAATGCAGAGACATCACGACCTCCAGCGAGCCGCCAACCTGTTGTCGCTCGACAATTCTCCACCATCCAAATTGCAAATTCCTATTTGGGTAATCGGCCATAACATACAACGACCTCCCAGTAGCGATCCATCGAGGAGACATCAACCCCATCATGACTGGCGCATCCCCCAGACGGGCTGGTGCGACGAACGGCTCATTAGATACTGATAAAGGCCGCGATAGGCCTAGATTACGGCTCCCTTGTAATGTAGGTTATGTGCTTGGGTAGGCAACTCGAGAACATGAACATTCAAGCCCGTAAGGATGCATAAACACGCTTAAAGGAGTAATTCAACGTAACTTTATCGCCATTCTGTACAGACAGGGAGTGCGTTGGAGGTGCGAGATAATGACGCCCGATAGCGCCTAACGACTTCTACGCAGAGCCAGCCGCGGGCGCTATTGCCAAATTAGATTTGAAAATATGAATCAAATTACGAAATCGCGCCAGCTACGGCTTCCCCTCGGGCTCTATTCGGGAAAAATATTATAGGCGTGCTACTACGACGGTTATTAGATGTTTCAGCCGGGCCGGAATTTGCGTGCCATTAAAGTATAAATTCTGTTTACTCTGGCGGAGTTATTAAAAGTAACGCTTTATTTCAGGATAATGCCAAATTTTTAGCGCTTAGCGGAAGCACTCCCAAGTGAGGTGTTTTCACAGCCTGAAAAATTTCATCTAATTAATACGTAACATGTGACGCGGATGAAAGTTCTCCAACTCGCGTTATAGTCTCCTGATACCTACCTACGGGCGGACGTAATGCTACTAAAAAAAGGTTGATTAAAGCTTTCAAATAAAATCCTATACGATTCGGTATTATTGGGGATGGTTCAACTTTATATTGTAAATACAGGGAAGGACTCATTCAATTTTGGTAACAAAAATTGACTAAATTGTTACCACGATTAATGGGTTTCTTTATTTCACTAAAAGAAATCAAAAATTTATAAATACAAAAAAAAACTGCTCTGCTAATAGGAGAGAAGTATCTGGGAAAAAACTAATGGAAAAAAATTGGAATTGGATTGGAGTCATCACCGTTAATAATTTTGATCCTCTCATTCTCTGAGGTGTCGCTCATTCTTAGACCGTCAAAACTGCTGTATTGATTTATAGAAAGGTATATATTAATTCAATGAATGAAGGTTAAAGGAAGAAGAAAAAACTACAGATGTACCATAAAAGACGGAAAATTGAGAGAAAAGCGTCAATATTTCCCGAGATAACGAACGATCATTAAAGGCTCATGCGCCATTTCCGGTAGCCGCTTGATGATCCTCTGCAACAGAGTCACGCCCTTCCGTCTGGAATGAAGCCTTTTGTTTGTTGTTAATTTTATGAAAATACCACTATCTAGTTTCCGCAAGTGTCGCAACGACCGCCATAAACATTCCCCTTTAGCGCTGGTGCGCCCGGCAATATGATATAATTTTCCAGATGAGTCCCCGAGCGACAATCGGGTCCTAACCGACGATTGTCCATCGTCGGCCAAATGGCCTATACAAGAGATAGTGGCCATAGTTTGCATAACGGGCTATAGGCCGCCATTCTCTTTTTATACTGTCCCCTTTCGCATGCCGCAGGACGGGATGAGCATCCTTTTCCCCCTCCCCCTCTCCACGGTCCCCTGAGAAGGACTTTTGTTATCCTGGACACGAAGCAACCCTACAACCGTTCTGTAATTCAAATGATACGTGATTATCATACTGCCACATACAGGAGAACGTTTCTCGCTTATAATGGAAAGACAAGTTTATCTGTACTCTTTTACTTGCGAAGCGAAACTGAAACGTGAAGATTTTTCGCAATGACATGAATTCGGATTGTTAGTTGGATATGAGAGGATAAAAGTTGGAAATAATTCTTTTAATTTTAAATTAATATAAATTTCATTTTTATGATGACCAAAGAATGTCGAAAGTACAAGACGTGGTATCAAAAACTATTTACTACCAGTGCCACCAGTTCCAGTACTACCACCCACCATCTAGGTACCCAGTATCAGTATCATGGTCCATGTTTACAGCTACAGGGCAGGAACACTTGTTTCTCAGTGCGCCCTTGTTTGCGTTTTCTAAAAAAAAAGTCTAGAAATTGAAACATTTTGAAACTAGGTAACGTCTTGATTGAAGACCAAAAAAATGTGATTTAAATAATTCATAATTCCTTGGTAGTAGTGAATTTTGTAATGATTTTTTCATACAAACAACAAACAACCTACTGAATAATTATTGTTGTGTTGTTAGCGTTGTAACGTAACCAACCACACTCTGGCACACTGCATGGACAGTGTATTTTTATTGCTGCAAACAACTACTGTCTAACATCGCCAGCGCCACTACAACTGATATTTTATAATAATAGAGTTGAATGTTCTACATACTCAATCAAGCAATAAAAGAGGCCATATATGCCACTTGAACGGCCAGTAACTACGTTAAAGTATTATTAATATCAAAAATACATCAGATTGTATCTCTCGTAGGAGAGTTAGATTGAGATATGTGAAAAATCTGCATCATGATAACTTATTCCTCATACAATTTACAATGTATACACAATGAATGAATGAATAAATTTGAATTTTACATAAATATGACTTACTTAATGCAAATTTTTGTTTAAAATGCCATTATTGTGGGGCTTCATTATAATACAGGTTTGAAAGTAACAAGAAGTAATAAGTAAGAGTCAATGAATGCCATTTCAAAGGACGGATAAATCATCTTAATTGCGCCTTGATAACGGAAAATGACTTAATTATTGTCTGAAAGGACTTAATTATTGTCAGAAGGTTGTATGGTGTATAAATAAATAATTTACAAACGTCTACAGACAAAAAATAAGTGCAGAAACAGAAACACACTGGGACTGAGATTGGGTGAGGTCCACGTCCAATATGTTCCTCTGAATCGATAAATGAGTAACATTCCCAGAAAACAAGACATGTTTTTTCGTCAAGACACGAAACGAATAAAATGATACAATTGCAAACACAAACCTGCAGCTGCAACTCGCAAGCCCTGCGAAGCTACTTTTTTTTATTTTCACACTGGTGGTAGGTAAAGACCCCACAAGAAGTGAGCTGAGCTAACCACCTGACATGAAAAATCGATCGATCATAACCTGTTCTCATCTGGTCTCGTCTCGTAAAGATACAATAACATTCAATAATGCTAAGTTGCAATTCCTTCCTTCCCCAGAAATTTATTCACGTTACCACCATTAGACAAGATTTCTTCTCTTGTAGTAGGTATCTGTAGGATTACTTCTTCCAAGATTTCTTCCATTTCGTCTTGCCGACTCTCAAGATTTAAGCGACACTTATCTAAGAGTATTATATATCAGGATAAATCAGGTAAATCAGGACGAAGGACCAGAAATTTTTTTCTGGCCTAGAGAAAATTTTTTCTCTATGCCATAAAATCTGCCAAAATCGAGAAAGCAGATGGACCAGACAACATTCCAATAACAAAACTTTTACAAGAGTGATCCACGAAGACCACTCATCAATACTATTTAACTGAGTGGTGAAGTACCTACCCGAAGAATGGCTGAAGTCTGTTATTTGAAACAATTCAGAGAATCACCCAAGTCAAGTTAGCCACGCTTCGGCCAGCCACACTTTCGGCCAGTAAGAGAAGCTTTGTTTAATGCCCAGCAAATTTTTTTTTCTTTGGTTATTGACGGCTTGAATGGAAAATATTTGTTTTTTTTGTTGATAATAATAAATATTATTATAACATTTCAGGCTTCTTTCAGCAAGATTTCTGCCAGAATTTTATTTCAGTTTCTTAAGTCTGTGGCCGAAAGCGTGGCTGGCCATTTTTATGAATTTTGTGACTTTTTACAGCAAAAGTTACATTTTTCAGTGTATTAAGTCGTGGCCGAAAGCGAGGTTGGACAATGTTAAAATTTCGGCTTCATTCAGCAAGATTTAAGTCAGATTTTTTCTCAGTTTCCTAAGTCAGTTGACCGTAAGCGTGGTTGGCCTACGTAGCCATTTTTGGACTTTTTTGAGCAAAATTACAGCTAAAATTACATTTTTCAGTGCATTAAGTCGTGGCCGTAAGTGTGGCTGGCACTTACTTACTTTTGGGACTTTTTTGAGCCAAATTAAAGCAAAAATGATATTTTCAGTTTATGAAGTAGTGGCCGAAAGCGAGGTTAGAAATTATTTTTAAATTTCGGGCTTTTTTCGGCAAGATTTCTGCCAGATTTTTTTTTCAATTTATTAAATAGTAACCGAAAGCGTGGCTGGCACTTATGAATTTTTTTACTTTTTTGAGCAAAATTGCAGCAAAAATTACATTTTCAGTTTATTTATGGCCAAAAACTCGGCTGGCCGTTATGATTTTTTTGATCAAGTCACATTTTAGCAAAAAGGATTTTTCAGCTTCTCAATAAGGCCGCGGCTAGCCGGAAATATTATAAAATTTCGGACTTTTTTTAGCATATTTTCTCAAGTCCATAGCTGGAAGCGTGATTGGCCTTTATTATAAAATGTCAGATTTAAAAAAAAAATCCGCAACTATGATTTTTTCGAAAGTGGACGAAAGCGTGGCTAACTTCACTTGGGTCAGAGAATCAGCGGGCAAAGAGGTGCGACGAATACAGAATGATTAGTCCGATGAGCCACAGATCGAATTTTTTTCTTTGCATAGATGAAGGAATGGAGGAATAAATCAGAACTAACGACCAGAAATTTTTTATTCTGAAGTTCTCTACGCCATAAAATCGGCCAAAATCGAGAAAGCAACTGAACCAGACAACATTCCAATAACAAAACTTTTACTAATGATCCACGAAGACCACTCATCAATACTCTAACTGAGTGGTGAAATACCCGAAAAGTGGCTGAAGTCTGTTTTTATAACAATTTCGAAGAAGCACCGGGCCCCTGAGAAAAGAGGTGCGACTAATACAGATCGATTAGTCCAATAAGCCAAACATGAAATGTTTTTCTTCGCATAAGTACATGGAAGAATAAGAAGTCGATGCAAAAGAGCAAAAAGGACCTAGATGAAACCCAATTTGGCTTTCGGCACGCCTTTTGACAGGGTTCAGCACGGAACGGCTTCTGGACATATTAGGAACCTTTAGAATCGATAATCTGACCTGCGTATCATGGGAAACTTGTACTGGAACCAGAAAGCAGCGGTTCGAGTAGATGGAAGACTCACCGAAAAATGTTGCATACAACCAGGCGTCCCATTTCAAAGACCTCTGGGTCTAAAAATGAATGCCACTAAGACAAAATTTATTATATTTTGTCATCAACCACACGTCAACGCTTCCCTATACAGATGGAACAACAAAACGTGCAGAGTTACTCAGTTCTAGTTCAGATATCTTGGATGTTACATATCACTCCAAAATGTACCAGAATATACCAGAGAAAATAATTCCAGATATTATCATTCCAAAATGGATGTCTCCAAGTTCGTTTTAAAGAAAACTGTGGCGAAAAAACCCATAGACCGATCATGCAGTCTAAAAATTCTTACAACCTCTCAGTCCTCCTAAGGAAAGAAATTACAATGCCTAATAAGGTCAGGAGAACGAGGGAGCTAAAGTAAAGATTCTCCATTGATATTAAAAAATCTCCCCATACAAACCTTCCCAAATAGTCTCGAAGATCATAGAAAAAAAAAGGTGGAACCAAGAAACTAATCCAACTGGCAGAAAGAGCTGGCTTGATTTTATATCCTCAACATCTGTCCAAACACCCACGACCTACTTGCGATATTTTGCCGATGATGATGAACACAAAGTCAAAAAATTCTGCACAAACAATAATTATGGAAATCCGTTCCGGCAAAAGTGGGACTCATCAGTTCAGAGAACTTTCTCCACAAAAATCTGGATCATTCTCAGATCTTTTCATTTAAATCTGGGGTGAGATCTTCAGGTCAGGAAGAATGATTTCCACTTCATGGACGCTTTCTAAACCGAGAGTTCTAGGGTGAGAGATTAAAAAAATTGGTCTGTCTACTGTAGTATACAAGGTGATTCTTCTAACCGGAAATATTCAAATATCTCGAAAAGTAAGCACTAAGCGTTTTTTTTTTTGCAAAAGTCGTTTGAATACAAAAACCGCTCTGCACCCATCACCCCTTGGAAGGAAGTTTGAAATTTTAAATAGCAACCCTCATTTTTTTATTTCGAATTAGCATTCAGCGACAAAAAATGCGAAAGTTATCTGCAACATTTTTTTGAAAATAATCATAGATGGCGCTGTAATCGAGGAAATTTGATTTTGTTAATTTCTCCCAATATCTCCAGAAGTTAGCACTTAGCGAAAAAATGTTTTTTATAAAAGTGATTTTGTTGGATGGGGGACAACGGCTGACTACAAAAACCACCCCGCACCCTTCGCCGCTAGCGAGGGAGTGGAGTGAAATTTTAAACAGCAACCCCAATTTTTTATTGCGAATTTGCATTCAGCGACAAAAAATGCGGAAGATCTATCTGAGACATTTTTTGAAAATAATCATAGATGGAGCTGTAATCGAGATTTTTTTCATTTCTCCCATTTTTTCGATAAGTAAGCCCTTTGTGAAAAAATGTTTTTTATAAAAGTGAATTTGTTGCAATGGGTCACAACGGTTCAACATTCATCATTCTCCCCTCACTTTGCAACAACCCCATTTTTTATTGACAATACGCATTCGGTGAAAAAAAATGCGTATGAATTTATCTGAAACGTTTCTTGCGCATTTTTTTCACTGAATACGAATTCATAAAAATTAAAAATTGTTAAATTTAAAAATTACCCACAATTCCACGCAAGGGGTGAGGTGTTTTCTCACCGAACAAATAGACTTTTGTAAAAAAAAAAAAAAACATTTTTTTCGCACTGTGCTGGCTTACTTTTTGACATATTGACATATTATGTATTTGAATATTTCTGGTAATAAGAATCACCTTGTAAATATGTATTAAATAAAAAATACTAAAGTAGCTTCCAAGAAGAAAATAATTGTAGAAATAAAATCCTGCCGATTAAAGATGTTTGAATTTTGAAAAACACATCATAAAGCTATCCCAAACGGATTTTTTAATCTTAATGAATTTGTTCAGCTTTACCAGCAACTTTACTAAAATGAATCCACGAAAAAAAGAGCGGGAAAGTGTGGTGACCATTTTTTTGCAAATTACAAAAAAATTATGCCACTTTTTGAAACTGGAGCTTTTGGTTGTTCTAAATATGTAAGTAATTGAAGCCCTGGATCTGGAACTAATAAATACCATTAGGTCGTTGTGGTTTAGTGGTTTTCAAAAAGGCCCATAAAAAAATAATTAAAGACCTCTTCTGACATAATATAAGTAAACATGCCCGATATTTTTTTTTATTCTTCAGTGCCAGTTATGAAGACAAGCTGGGATATTAGCGAGGCTTTAGACAAAACAATAATATTAATAATGCCCGGCCAAAGCAATAAACTAACAAAGAACTTACACAAAACACCATACTGAATAAAGAACAGTGAAGCCATAACAAGAAAAACCGGACAAGTTAAGAATGATTTTACATCCCCATAAAATTTTGTGTCAACATGCAATAAAATCTCGCAGAAGGCGAGTATTCACATCCAGATAATTGGTATATTGCTCCCGGCGTTACGTCTCTTTAGGACCCCGAGAAGAGTGCCGTGAACTATAAAAACTTTTATCATGTTTACTAATCGGTCTATGGTCACGTGGAAATGTCGAACACGTGTAATATTGGAGAGGTCAGTGAGTGTGCGTGCGTGCATGTGTGTGTGAAATCGCTGGAACTTATTTTGGCAATCACGTTCGCCTACTGCAGTTTTATTGTCTTTAAATTGAGTACAATTGGCCATAAAAAAGTAGTAAAAGTAATAGCGTTGCATCATGTTGATGAATGTAAATTTTCATGTCTAATAAAATTTACGCCGCTTAGAAATGACAGCATTATTATTTCTTTATGAAAAATGCCGCTATCAGGACTCCAAATTTCTCATTCGATTTTATTATAAAAAGGCTATAAAGAGGACTATTTGCCTTACGGCAACCCGTGACCTGATTCTTTTATTGTTTTCTCACAAACACAAAAAAGCTCAAAGCTAAAGCCAATAATAATGCTCGGGCAGCTCAAAAACTCTAAAAAAAAATACGAAATTATTGTTTGTCAAATTTTCAATTTGTGCACTGCAACAGGACATTACTAGCACTGAAAATTGAAAATTTTTAATAATATCGAAACAAAATTAGTGTCGCTCAAAAAAGTTCAAAACACTTGTAGTGTAACCACATGCATATACCTATAAAGTGATTCTCGTTCCAGGATTTCCCAACTCTTCGATTTGGATTTTCTGAAATCTCCGAAACTAGGAAAACGTAGCCATTATCGACAACGCTGATGGCGCATGTTCCGATCCCGATATCCGCACGAGAGTCGAACAGAGAGGAAGAGAGCAAGCGAGAAGGATCCGGCTGGATGCAGTGCGAATTTCGCGATGGCCACGTTACGTTATCCAGGAATGTCTCCCGGGTCCTCTTCAAACTATTTTATGGCCTTTCGCCCTACCCGCCCCCGAGCGAGCTTGATCGAGGAACCGGGATATAAATTACGACGTCCCTCGTCCCGCTTCCGACCTCCAGCGCCTTTGCTTGATTCATTCGGCACCGTAGCCATAGTTGCCGATTCCTCTCTTATCTTACCGCCTATTCGATTTAATCCCAAGAGCAAAACCGAAAATAAGCCTAGCGATCTGAGACTAACCGAGATCACATACCTACCTACCATTCTAAATAACACATCAGGATTGATGTGAACTGACTTTTACTTTCGACAACTACCAGAATTTTTTTTTTTTTAACAATTGCCACGATTCACAGGAAGTCGAATTCGGTGCAGCAACATGATGGTCACAATACAAACTGACGAAAAATAAGTAATAAAGACGTGTCTCTACCTATGCAAAATGCGCCCTGCATAGGTGGATTTTCTTATGTTAAAAATTTGGAAATTCTCTAGTCTCTTGTGAATTAACTGTTCTCGTAAACCTTTTTTTTTATCAAACCAAAGAAATTAGTCTTTACCACCATTGCATGCTTCATATTCATGTATTTACGAGTGAGTCATAATTTATATTTTCCTTGATTTCAATGCCGCATGGAAAATTGGTGAATAGCCAAGCTAATGGCAGTCAAAAAAGCTCCATGTTTAGAATATGAACTAGGTAGCAAGAAGACTATAAGATTAGACAAGCGTCTTTTTTTTTCAAGTGTCAGATTTCGTCCCCGAATTCTCTTGCCTGAAGTTTTAACTTCGTTTCAACAGCGAACATTTTGCAATTGTTTTGAGAATACATTTAAATGGAACATTTGGAAACCGTCTCGAGGTGAAACGTCAAGCTCCAAAATTTTCTAATCAAACTTACAAAAAAATTTATTTTGAAAACGGGAGATTAAAGTTTTTTGAGTCTAGATCCAGTATGGCGAAAAAACAATGGAGAGGACTGCTGACATGAAAAAAAACATAATCTCTAGCGAATATCGAAAGTAATCCGCAAACAAAATCAGGCAAAATTTTTGATCTGCCATGTCAGTTACCTCATTTTTATTTTTGGTCCGTCAATCAAAACCGTTGTCTATTTTCATAATTGGAAGCAATTACATACAGAGAAATGAGACAGGTTCACAACTATAAACCGGTTAGGGTTGAATTGAAGTTACCAATTTGAAAAAAAAAAATCATCAAGGGTAGAAAAAAAATTATCGATTTTAGTGAAATTCTTTGGTGTAAACATTACTGGCAGAGTTTGGCGATATTTATTAGGCTTATCACAAAAAAATAGAAAACTACAGATTTTCATAGCAGTTAGTAGCAAAACAGAGATTCCGGCCGAATTCACAAGATTTTAACACTTACAACCTTAACAATTAACAACCTTAACAACCTCAATACTTAACAACTTATGGTAAGCTTTTGAGAGCTACCGATTCACAAGTACGTACAAAAAGGACGTCATATTTTGGTGATTTTTCGTCAGTAACGTCGATGTCACATCATGTGACAAAAAAATGTCGTCATAATGACGAGACATTTTTCGTAATAAACTGAGGTGAAATGAGCGACGTGAATTTGACGTATTTTTCGAGGCATTTTTCATAAGATGCCAGCGATAACTGATAAAACCGGCAAATTAACGTCGCTAATTTCCTCAGTTTATTGTGAAAAGTAGAGATTCCGGCCAAATTCACAAGACTAGGAAACTTATAACCAACTGGTAAACTTTTGAGAGCTACCGATTCCCAAGTAGCAAAGCAAGCTAAAAAGACGTGATATTTTGGTCAGTAACGTGGGTATACATATGTCACGTCATGTGACCAAAAAATGTCGTCATAATGACGTCTTTTTTTTTTCCAATTAACAGGTGAAATGAGCGACGTCTATTTGACGTATTTCTTGAGTCATATTTCATACACGCCAATGGTCACTTATACACCGGCAAACTGTAGCCATTTTAGGGACACTTTAGTTATACACAACTCGCAATGGCTTATAATTTTACCATTTTATGCATTATATTACTCATTATAGACTTTGTCTGTCTAAGACTACGGTTTTTTCAAATTAAAACGAAGTCCAACGTTTTTCAATAAATTTTAAGAGATGTCGTCTTTAAGACGATTTTTTGTCTTCTGGGCGGTTAATATTGACGTCTTTTAAATCAATATAAACCCAAAAATGACGTCATTGTTCAGTGACGTCAATAATGACGTATTTCAAATGAATATAAAACCAAAAATGATGTCATTGAGCTGTTACATTAGCCCGTCATTTTCACGTCACATACACGCCATTTCATAGGTAACTAGTGACGAATTAGGGACGTGATTATGACGTCACCTTGCTACCTGGGTTGGTTCCAATCCAAGACCTATCTCCATGAACTGGAGTGAGTTTTAACGGACCGAATCAGATATTCAAAAATGGTTGTGTCTCATATAACGTGAAAATTTGTGTTCCCAACACGATCTAGCAACAGTAATATAGATAAGCCCTATAGAATTCATCAATTTGAATATGCACCCAAAACTATTTTAAATATTGTCAAAAATTTTCACTATTTTCCGACTCTTTACATATTTTTATCAGGTCCAGGTCACATAAGTTACCTGTCCCCATGATACCCTATAAGTACCTATTCAACATTAACTGCAATCATTTGTTTCGTGTCCCCTGAATTTCTTGTCACTTACGTTACCGCAACATAATCGACATTATTTCCAGTTTGGCAACATTGTTCTGCAGTTTCCATCCCATAGATACAGTGACAGTTCTTGGTTTGTTGTTGTTATAATTAAAAAAAAGCGTCAAGTGTTTAAAAAAAAAAGTAATTATAACTCGTTCAAGACCCGGAGCCTAAGAAGTTACCAACGGCAATAAAATAATTCCAGGGACACACATATATTTTTAGATCGTGGATTTTTAAAACGTAGGTACTGAGAAAATGTCACATACGTTACCGTCACCGTAAGTTAGCAAGACTGTTTTTTGATGCTTATATTATAATCCTGACCAAAGGATAATATTTGTTTGGTTAACCATCTCTACTTGTAGGGAAACGTGTTTTTTTTTTAATAATTCTAAAATTTTTACACTAAAATTGTCAAGTTAAATGAGACATGCCCAAATATAAGCAGCAGATAAAAAAAAAACTTGTGAATACGGCAAAATGAAGGAAAATATCTTGAAAACCACTAAAACCAGTAAATATGGCAACATCTGAGGTCATATTAAGAAACAAACAACATAGGAGTGAACTCTTATCTCTCTCCCACTTGGAGATAGGTGGGCTGTTTTTCAGGTTTCAGGCGGTAAAGATGACGCTTGCATGGCTATATCTTGCCGACTCTGATTTACATCCCGATCATAGATTTATAGTACGTCGCCTTCCCGTGCATAAAAACGACTTTTCTCGCGTGTTTTTGCATGATAATAAGCCTGAATGAATTATAGAAAGTAGATAGGTAGGTACCTACCAACGAAGTTGGTAGATTATAAATTAACAACACCCACTTAGACAATCTTGCATGAATAAAGTAAAATGAAGACGAGTATACTACCTACCTATATGTATTATGACCTGGCGGCCTGGCTGGCACTTATTTATTATTTCTAGGTAGGTATCGGTATGTGAGAAAAAATAAAACCTGAGAAGAATTATCCTGATGATGAAGAGGAGTTTACATAGAATTGAACGATGAGAAGGTTTTAATTTCTTAATTGACGCACTTCTAGATTGGTTCGGCGACTTCACACTTGGGAAAAATTGTTGTCTAGAGTTCTCTGAGTAAACAGTAATCAGATTCTTATTACTGTATTTATACACATTAGTGCCGTTTAATCTTCAGGTTCCATTAACTGAATAGGTATAAATTGTATAAGTGGTTAATAAGGGAGCCTGAAGTATTTCAATTTTATAAATAAGTGAATAAATGAAATTATATAAATGTCTAAATAAATACAAATATAAAAAAAAGACAAAAAAAAAATTATCCAACAAGTTTCTCTAGTTAATCTCTGTTAGAGAATAGAATAGGTACTGAATTTTGAGAAGGACCATCTGAGAAAGACCCAAAACAGAAAAATTTTCGAATGGCCACACGCCATAGAAATAAGACAAAACAACAAAGATTAAAAATACAAAAAAATAAACAAAAAATTAGACATAGAAATCTTGGATTGGAAATGTTGAGTCTTGTGTATGAAGAATGAAGAAATCTGCACTCCTTTAATGCATTTATTGTGCAATGGAAACAATAATAGGAGAGACAAAGAACTTTTACCAATACCTATGCATTGGAAAACACGATAAGATTTAATGTTCTGGGTAATTTAAAAAAGGTGAATCACTTATTATTATCGAATAATAGGAGCATTGTTATTGTTAATAAATAATCTAATTAGCTACGGTATAAAATACACTTTAAATTATAGCCCATAAAATATGTGGAATCAGAACTCAGAAGTTATAATTATAATAAAAGGTAGGTATTACGCTTTGAAATAGAACATAACGCTTGCCGAAATTTCGTCATTATAGGCTCATTGTTAGACGCTAGAAATGTCTTAGAAATCAGGCCGAATAATACAATAAAGAAGAACAAGATGATTCACCAGAATTTAGAATTATCTAGGCATTTGACGGAAGAGACGTAATGTTGCAGCGTTGCACCTACTGCAGCGTGAATCATTCTCAACGAATGTGAAGAAAATACCTATACGTGAAACGTCTCTTATACATAATAAATATACTTATTATAATAGAAGTAATTGCCAAATAAATATATTAATAGAAAATTGATAAGGGCTGTAGGCAAAAGTCTTTTCTTAAAGTGTGGTCTTTATTATAATATCAACGTTTCGACCGCACAATTTGGGTCGAAAATAATAATATGGAGTTGTAAATAATGTTAAGGTCGTTTATATCTGATTTGGTGTTAATGGAATTACTATCTTCATTTATATAACACATCTCAAGAAAAATTCTTTTTTGAAAATGTTTTTCTTCTGTGAGTTGTGCTTTAGCCAAACATCAAAGAGAAAACAATCACGAGGCCAACTTTGAAGACATTTCTGTACTCACAGAAGAAAAACATTTTCAAAAAAGAATTTTTCTTGAGATGTGTTATATAAATGAAGATAGTAATTCCATTAACACCAAATCAGATATAAACGACCTTAACATTATTTACAACTCCATATTATTATATGACAACAAAATTAACAGACATACATAACAAAAATTCTCAAAAAACAATGAACAAAAATTAACTACCTAGCTAATTTTTACTTTTATTTACAATTACAATTTTTTAAACAATAATATCAATCAAAAATTCTGTAATTATTATATTTATATTATTTCAATTGTTCCTAGTCTTAATACCTACTATTATGTAATAATTATTATAAATTTTCAATGACATAACATCTGTCAAAGAAAATAGTTGACGAAAATTTAAATTTTTTTATTCATTCAAATTACCAAAATATGTTTCCAGACCTATTGAATTGGTCAAATTATTGTAAGTTATCTTTAGTAAGTAGCTGCTATATCGTTAACTGTTTCCTTTTTGTCATTTTAGAATCCCGAAGATGACCCAAATTGTTCGGTCGAAACGTTGATATTATAATAAAGACCACACTTTAAGAAAAGACTTTTGCCTACAGCCCTTATCAATTTTCATAATATACTTATATAAAAAAATTCTAGATTAATTTTTCATATTTTGAGATTTTGGATTTTCGTCTTGCTTGGTTAAAGACTAATTTCTAGCACGATTGGAGTTTTGAAAAATCTAGTACGCCTGTAAAATTATTAGGGCATTTCTCCATTTAAAATTTCATATTTTGGGATTTTGGGTTTTCGTCTTGCTTGGTTAAAGATTAATGTCTAACACAATTATTATTAGAATTTTGAAAAATCTAGTAAGCCTTTAAAATTTCTAGTGCATTTCTCGATTTGTATTTTTATATTTTGGGATTTTGGGATTCAGTATTACTTGGTTAATTGCTAATTTCTAACACAATTAGAATTTTGAAAAATCTAGTACGCCTTTAAAAATTTCTAGTGCATTTCTCGATTTGTATTTTCATATTTTGGGATTCAGTATTGCTTGGTTAAAGACTAATTTCTGGCACAATTAGAATTTTGAAAAATCTAGTGCGCCTGGAAAATTCTTAAAAAAACGATTTTTCTATAGTGTCTTTTATGTGGTAAATTGGGCAAAAAGTTGTTAAGAGTCTACATTTAGAGGTCTCTATAGAATATATATTTTAAAATTTGGTATATTTATTTAAATTTTCTTTGATTTGTGAAATGAACATTATTAAAGATTTTATAAAAAAATGGTTTGCCGATAATTTTTGTTAGTTCAAAGCAACTAAAAAAAATGTATTTGCCATACAAGCAAATGTGGGGAATCTTTACGTGAGTTGTTTTTCCTAAGTTTAGTGTGATTTTTTTTGTAAGGTCCGATCAGCTCCAAAAAAAGGTGTTTTTTGTGAGCTCCGTTTTCTTTTTGCAAGGTGAGGTTGACGAGGTTGTGTCAGCTCGATTTTTTATTCATAGGACAACGTCCGTTTTGACAAGGTCGCATTGGCTCAAAAGATTTCTTTTTGCAATCCAAATTTGACAAGATCCGGTGATCTCGTTTTTTTTTGCAAGGACTTCTTTAAAAGGTTCGGCCAGCTCAATTTTTGTTTATAAGATCAAATCAGCTCGAAAATTTTTAGCTTTTTTCGAGCAATTGTCTAGCCGCACCCAATTTTTTTTTTCAAGCTTAGTTTGACAAAATTCGGTAAGTTACAAAAATTCGCATTTCTTTTCGAACCTTGTCAAGCAGCACAAAGCAAGAAGAAAGTTCGAGCTGACCGGACTTTGTCTAGCCGGACAGTGCAAAAAAAATTGAGCTGACCTGACTTTGTTCTGCGAAGAATCTACAGTTCACTAACTTTGCAATCCACGAACTGCCACTGATATATTCCCAAGGCGATCCTTGTCTTTTCATAACAAAAATTATATTAGAAATTAAGTCTTTGTTAACCTAATCAAGCAAGAATTCTTGGTTAACCGAATTCTTTGTTTGTATCCACCATTTTCCAGAATCAATTCTTGGTCCAAAAGATTTCAAGTATGTACCTACCCAGCTATTAGTGAAAAGAAAATTAATAAGACTTGGTCTAAGAAAAAGTCTTCTAATCCAGGATAGGTATCAAAGAATGAACCCAAAAAGGTCTAGAAAATTATTTGGAACGAAAAAACTGGGCTGCAAGCAAACTGAGTCAGACTGTTACAGAATTTAGAAACGGTCTGGTCAACATAATCAAACGGAATTGGGAAGTGGGGAACTTGCTTGTTGGCAATAATCTGAACAAACACCAAGCACTTACAGTTACAGGAACTTCAGATGGGCGTGTAGAAGGACCTAGTCTGTCCAAAATATGGAACAGACTACCAGGACTCCTACCACCATATAGCTGAATGCAAGGTAGCCTCACTGTCAAAATATTTGGATTAGAACTCGGATCAGCAGCACAACAAGACAATGAAATGGCAAATAGCACTCCTCTTGCGGATAAACCTCCTGGATCATGGAAGGTTGCAGTAGGGCATGTTTTGGGAATGGCGAAAAAATCGGTAGCCCAATTGCTTGGATAGTGCAAAATAGAGCAAAACAACGCACATTTTTCTCTCTTTTTCTCCACTCCTAAATTGGAGAGCTAATAATTGGCCTCCCACGATGGGATACTGCTACTAGATACCAGTTAAGTCAGATCATTTCATTTCAAGACAAGACTTCATAATTATTGTAGATTTCTGCATAATTATACTTAACAGTTAATAAATTAGAATAGATACCTATGAGAATAATAATTATGAGAGAAGTAGTAAGTAAGTAGTACACCAACAGCACAAAGTATAATCTACTATAACTGGCTGTTCTTTCTCAGCGTGTGGCTGTAATTTTAATTTTACTTAAATAACCCATTTCTTATTTTATTTGCATAATTAAGAAGTGAATTAAATTATCACTTCATAAGACGAAGGTATTAAAGAGGCCGAAAAAATGAAACATTGTGTAATATCTACTTTATTTAAATAAATTATGTACTTGAAAGTCATTTAATATTACATAAGCTAGTTTTTTCCACTCCAGGCAATAGGTACCTACGTGAATACGTGAGTCGAGTAGATAAGAAAATTTTAATAAGTTTCATTAATGATTAATGATCGTTAGAGAGGACAGGTTGATTTGATTTACGTGACATTCACAAAGCCTTGAATCAAAATTAAATGCTGCCATTGTTTATTTATTATACACGTGTGCAATTTACAACATAATGCTTAAAAAGTATATGTATTACAAAAAAAGAAGGCACCAGAAATAGACTTTTAGAAAGTGGAACTAAATTTTCAAAGAAAAAGGAACTAAAAAGTGGAGACTTTCCTAGTTTTTCCTATGGAAGATGGTGTCAGTGTCGTAAAGCTCCAAAATGTTTAAGTAATAAATAAACGGCATTTCTGTTGTAAATTTTCCTCTGACCCGAAATACAGATTCCATTCATTGACTACGACGGCATAAATAAACGAATTTTTAATACCGAACCAATTTGAACGTTTATTAAACATAAATAACAAAACGGGCTGTTAACTGTCACTTCAAACAGTTGTTGAAGAAAAAAACCTTGTCGAACTGCCTCTACATAAATAATTATAATAAGTTTGGAACGGGGCGATAAATTTCCACGTCAGGATACCTTGCCATAAAAGTTATTTATGTAATTATAACAAACATTTTTCCCGATTTATTTTGAAACATTCACCGACCGTAAAATCGGTTTGATCACGTTCGGCTGAGTTTATTATTTTTTATTGCTGTTTAGGTTAAGCTTTAGGGCGATTTATAATTTATTTCCTTTTTTTTTCTTTCTTGTAAACAATATAGGTACCTACACTTCTTAAAATATTAGGTTTCAACAGCAAGTTGAATTCATAAATTAAAATCAGAGACCCCCATTATTATAGTGTTAGTGTTACGTTTCAACATCAAGTAGGTCATATAATATATTTTTGTTTTTGTAATTAATCAAGAATAATTTTAACCGTTTCCCAAGTAGGTACTTCGGTATCCCACCTAACAGCCAAAGTGTTAATTACAGATTACGATTACAGGGATCAGTACAGGGACGCCGCCAGCCGCAAGTATCCTATTAATAAATAAAAATAAAAAATAATTATCAGAAAAAGTTTTAACGATGGTATAATTATTATATTGTTTGAACGAAACCGCTTCCATACCCAGTCTTACATTTTTATTATTTTTTTCTTAAATTATTATTGGCAACGCTTTCTCCCAATTATTTATTTTTACAGGTTTGTGTTGAAGCATGACTTACTGGTACTAACTGGTATGAACAAAATCGTCACTCCAAAAGAACTTCCCACACACCCGGGGGAGTAAACATCTCTCTGCACGGAAATTATTATGGGCTCAAAATTTTACCGGAGGAGAAGCTAACAGAAAGGTAAATTCAGAATTCTTCAGCATAGATTTATAAATATCGTTCGAAATAATTTTCGTGGAAGTCAGGAAGAATAAATTCATAACTGTGATGCTTTGACAAAAAGACTAATGTATAATGCCATTTTTCAATAAAAAAAGATACATTATTAGAATAATATTTTGTTTCAATAATAAAATCGATACATGGACAATAATTATAAAAGTTGATTATGTATCATTAGAAATCCACAGACACTTACATAATTAACAATACACAATCATAAATGAACAACTGGACAGAAGGGTAATTAGGCCCTAAACGAAAATTTTGGGCCTGATTTTTTTGTTAAACAATGTTCTGCTAGCATAAGCATTCAAGTGAGCGGAACATGCACTAAAGCGCTGTGTTTTAACCCTGGAGAACTCGCGTAGGGGTAATTTTTCTCACGGAGCTACAATATCTCATGTAAAATCAAAATTGTTGGTGGTTTTAAGTTAGTGCCCTCTCTAGGTGACTTTATAAGTCTACACTACAAGTTACATATCGCACGGTGACGCTTGAATTCACCCAGTTGCAGAAAAACTGCATTTCTGGAGACGTCGTCCGGAAAATGAGAATTTTCTCACAGCGCGAGTTCTTGTGTTAGCATAGTGTCAACCAAGGTGAGAAATTGTTAACGTCGCGAGTTGCATGTATTTTTATAGTAAGTTCAACAATAAGGTAACAATTGTTAGCCCATGTGATTCTAGTGAAATTATATTAAAATATATCTTTTTTTTAACATTTATAAGTTTCACAATGAGTAGCAGATCGAGGCGAATTGCCGAGCTCGGCATCAGACTAAATTCGACAAATTGTCAAATTGATTATTTTACAATAAAAATATAGTTTTTTTTTTTGTAAAAACGTTTTTCTGTATCTATATTATTGTTCTATAGTATTATTACGCAACTTGCATATCATAAACGACTTTTTGAGAAAATTCTCACACGCGAGTTCTCGCGTGGCTCATTAAAACCTCATTAGCCTAATCGAAAACCCTATTACTTAGAAATTAAATTCTAAAATTCTAAAAAACACACATTTTCGGGTTTTGCGAATTATTTTGAGTGTTTTTTATTTAAATTTTTTATTTTGCTCACCTAGCTTTTAAGAGTTTTAAGCTAGCAGAAAAGGAGCCAATTTTCGAAAAAAATTGCAAAATTTACAATTTGTGCCATTTATTTGGCCTTGAAATTACCGAAACATAAAATTCGTAAATTAAGGGCTCTATTCCAAATTTATTAGAAAATTAAAAAAAGTTCAGACTCGAACGAAAACTTGGAAGAACATAACCGGAAAATGATCGTTCCAATCCAATAATGAAAATTACTGCTTTGGCTCATTAAAACCTCATTAGCCTAATCGAAAACCCTGTCAGAAATTAAATTCCAAGATTATTGTAATCACACATTTTCGGGTTTTGCGAATTATTTTGAGTGTTTTCATTCAATAATTTTATTTTTTCTCACCAAGCTCTTCAGCCAGCAGAACTGGGTGTAATTTTGAAGAAAAAAAAAAACAGCAAAATTTACAATTTCTGCAAATTATTTAGCCTTGATATGACCGAAACATGGATTGTTATTGTTACACTTTCCTGCAATGTTCTGTCAATTCGTCTGCAATGTTCTGCCAACTTCTCGTTCGAGTCGCTATTTATCCATTTTCTTCGAAAAAAGTAATAAAGTATTTAATTTGCAATAATTGGTCGATTGTGGGAGCCCTTTAAGCTCTTCTTTTCAGTACTTTATAAAATGGAATTGCGATTTTTATTCTTTTAACAACGTTATAGCGCATGTCCTACTAATTATTAAGACTAAAGTTTAAGTTACTTTAGAGAAAGAAGGACAAGAATTTTTTCTGATTCGAGCGTTTAATTATAATTTAATTGCATTGCAAAGGGAATTGTGAGTTTTCTTGTTCAAAGAACTTTTTGGCGGATGTTCTACTGACTTAAGCTAGCAGAACAATTTTTTTTTAATTAACCCGAAGAGAGCATAACTTTTTTTAATGCACCCGAAAACGTTCAGTTGGGCCAAAGGTTTCTGTGCAAATGAAACTGCGATTTTTGTTGTTTGAGCAACCAATTTTTAGGGTCCATACCATATTCTGCTAAGTTAAACTTTTTTTTTTGAAGACACTCCAAAATTTTGAGTTTAATTTTGAGGTAAATTAATTAGCCGTTAATTTGCGCGCAAATGTAATTTTGAAATTTCGATTTTTGTTGGTTAAGCCACCTTTTTAGGGTATAGGTATATCCCGTTCAGTAAAACTTATTTCAAACCATGCGGATAATCTTTTTATTCGGATATTTTGAAAATTAAATTTTTTAAGAAATTGACTCACCACCTAACTTTAATTTCTGCGCAAACTAAAATTCCATTTTTGTTGTCTGCACAACCAGTTTTTGTTGCATACTATCTTAAGTTAAGCTAGTAGAACAAGATTGTATAATTCACAGAAAAAATTTCAGTTGGGCCAATTACCTTTAATTTTTGCGTTTTTTTTTTTTTTTAATTTTCACCTTCAATTTTTAAATTAATTCCCCTTAAGTTTAATTTGGTATTTTTTAATTCACTTCTTAGGGTATCTCCCGGTCAGTAAAAACTAATTTCAAACCATTCGTTTTTTTTTCAATTCAAATTTTTAAGAAATTTACTCATATTACTGTTTCACTGTATTTTTCTGTAAAATAATATTTAGTTAGTTACACGCTTTTTACCTTCTAATAAGCAAGGTACACACTCACTTTAATTGAACTACCTGTATATTTCTTTGTTTTTAACACTACTACGCTCACTCTTCAATATCTATCTGTACGTAGGTAGCATTTTTTTAAATTTCTTTTTTATTCGTAGTTCAAGATAAAATGTGAAATAATATTGCGATATTAGAAATGGTAAGAGATATAAATCGGTTGAAGGGTTAATTAGAGAAAAGTTGCGCTATTTTATGCTTATTAAGAATCTGAAACAAAATTTTGGTCAACTTTCAGTCGTTGCTGAAATATGTTGACAAAAAACTGAAATATCCATGTTACTTATTTCAGCTTTCACTGATTTCAGTCACATCTTTCTTGTTGTATAAGTCGTCAAAAGCCATCCATTTGACATTTAAAAAATTTTCAAAACCGGCTAGGGGTTTTGAAAGTTAACTTTTGTTTTTCTTATGACAGCCATATTGGTTTTTCATATCATTCGATATTTAAAAAAATCAAAGAAACCAAAAATTGTTAACATTAAAAAAATCTAAAAAGATTTTTATTGTAACCAAATATTACATAAAAAAAAATTTAAAAAAACATACGTCAAAAAGTAGGTACATATGTATTATGACTTCATTATTGACGTAATTCCGTGAAAAATGTTTTTTTTTTTGGTGTCCATGATTTTTTAATACCTACCGAACGACATAAAAAAAATAGTTAGCTCAGAAAATTCTTGTAATGTCAAATGGATATTATACCCTGTAGGTTTTGATGACTTTTTATGTATCTATGTAAACATGTGAAAAAAATTAATTAAATAATTTTCAACAATAAAATGAGACAGGTACGGCTGAAACAGCAAACCTGAAGTTTTCCTAAATTTTGTTTCAGATTCTTAATAAGCACCATTGTGTAACTTCTCTAATCTAATTTAACCGATTTCTCGTATCTCTTTCCGTTACCAATGTCCCAAAATGTTATCCCATCCTTATCTTGCACACACTGTATATACGGCAAACATTTATATTATTACACAACACTTTTTATAAACATAGAATTTTTTATAAATTAAACCAGAAAACATACAGGACGTTCCTGAAATTATTTTGGGCGCCACATAAGGACGTATCACTATCTCAAGAATCTCGGAGACACTAAAACTAAATAACTTCAAAGCTACGTTTTTACTGATAGGATAGATCGTCATCAGATTTCTAATTTCATGAAAAGAAACTAAAACTTTCACCCCTTTAAGGTAAAGTCGACGGGGTATCAAACCCTTTCAGCCGGAATGCATTTTTACCGGCTTTTTTAGAAATCTCAAGAACAAAAGGACACCGGGCTGAAAGGTAAGGAAGAAAAGGAAGTGACCACAGTCTTTTAAGCAATTCAAGTTCGTATTCTAGCAGGTGAAATTATTGGAGAGTATAACTATAACTGAAGAACGGTAAAAATAGTAAAAATTATAAATGTGTTTTGTTTTATAAATAGGCGACTAGAATCTTAAAATACACACATGACGTTAGTTATTTTTAATGGCTGTGCAGGAGCTATATTTTGAATGACACTCCCACCTAAATAATTTCAAAAAGTGCACATACATATATCTAGGTATGCGCTCGCTAGATAAATATGCCGGGAAATGTATTCATTGCAGCAGCGATGCATTTACTACTTATGCAAAACAAAGATGTAAATTGTTGGCGTGAAAATTTATTATATTTTATAGCCGGGTAAAGTAGAATTTATTCTGGTACATGAGGCATGAAAGGAAATATATGTAAAGTGTCGTCATGTACTGGTATAAAATAAAGCACTGCTGTTTTTTTTTTAAGATACGTTTAACACTTAATACAAACGTCAACGGGGAATAACTAAAAAAAAGTAAATAACGATATCATTTTCATATAGGTACCTTCGATTTCTATATCTATTGAAATAAAAAAAAAAATTACCGACTTGTGTATGTAATTTCAGTTTACAGTTTCGAGCATTGTGATATCAAAATTTTGGCCAATAAACACTTTTTTCTGCGATTATTATTGAAAAATGACGGAGGAACAAGAGATGCCCAAAAAATGCGAAAAAAAAATACAACCTTGTCAATTTGCAATATTTGCATATTTAAATGAAGTTAAAATTGGCGACAAAAAACGACAGAGTTAAATTTAAAAATCATAGAACAACAACACAGAATAATTTTAATGATTTTGTTTTTTTATAAGCGCAGGAAGTATGAAATTAAATTAATAGCCTTTTTTATAATAATTTATAAGTAGTAATTTCCTATTATTTCCTATTCAGGCTTAGATATTGAAATAGTATATTGTACACCAACGCGGTAAAGTGGCACTTTTCAGGCCTCAAGAAGATATGGCCATATATCTTTATAAGGCAGGAAAAAGACTTTATCGCCGTGATTTACACATAATTTTTTATCCTACACAATTACAATAATCTTATTTTTTTTTTAATAAATTTATTCAATACATAATATGAAATTCATCAATATCGAATTCGGTATCTCCAGCCAAGATTGACCATCGATAGTCGAGTAGTGTGTTTCTGTTATTACCGTTCAGCAGGGTTGGCAGTTGGCAGAGTAATTTACACGTTTTTACAGGTAAAAAACCTAATGCAATTTACATAAGCAAAATGGTGTCAAAAATGTAAAAAACGTAAAAAATGTAAAATTCTATTGGAAACGAAGTTCAGAATAATAACAGTTATCAAAATAACAAAAATAAACAAAAAATATAATTTGATAAGAAAAAAGTTTTTCCTTGTTGGATATAATCAAATCCTAGTTTTGCATAATCCTGTCATTGAGGCCTTCCCCATGCAACCTTTTCCCTTAAATTTTTTATGTGTTTCCAGCATTTTTTTAACGAAAATTACATTAGCAAGGAATTCTAAGTACAAATCGAAATCAGTGATCCTTTATCCTTATCAAATTCTAATAATTCTAAGTTACAAGAAACGTAACCTCAATTCTCTTCTTCTTCTCTCTCCGCTCTGTGAAGATGGCTACTGGAACTGGGCGAAGCTATTGGCCTACTCAGCCAGTTGAAAAGTTCAGTTTTATTTAACCTAATTTTCAAGAATTTTATATTTTTTTACATACCTATATGACATTTTTTACAGTTTTTTACGTTTTTTTTTTACAGTTTTTTACGTAAAAAATTTAAAACTTTTTCAACATCGTGTAAAATACCTACCAATCCTGCCGTTTGTATAAAAGTGGTAAGTCGACAAATTTCAATTTTCTTATAGTGTAAGATAAAAAGGTCATTTTTTACCCATATTTGCTATACATTGTCAGAAAAGACAGTTGTTGGAAAAGTTTGTAGGGGACTACATTCACGGCCCTCGAAACACCTCGTCATTGACAACCGCAATACTATAGAGAGTGCTTATTAAGTACAGAAAAGCTTGATTACGTCAACCCGGTTATACATTAGGTAGGTACACCGAAATTAACCGAATGTTTTTGCAAAAGGAAGAGGAAAGTTCATTTCGTAAAATTATTTGAAGGTGCACTATACAGGCTGGCCCAAGATCGCTGTACACCATACAACTTTGTTATTTTAAATAGGGGACACCCTGTATAATTATTTTACTTTCAAATTTTATGAAAAAATTGATTGAGAATGGTAGTCACTGTTGTCACAGTTGAATATTTCAACTATAGTAAATTATATGAGTTATAAACAAAAGAAAATCCCTTTGAAATGCTTCTTACATTTATGGGACCAGGTATCGAAAAACTAGTTACATTCCCCTATTCTAATTTTTCCCGTGGTATCTTAATTGTGTGGATGAAATATTTATATATCTATATCTATACAGAGTAATGAAAAATCTCATAGTTTTAATCACCCTGTATAAAAATTTCAAGTACACATGAAAAGTTACGACAGGGACATGTAAGCCGTTTTTCTCTATCTTCAGCCGTTTAGAAAATGCTTTGAAAATGGAAAATCGCAATTCTCATTTGTTTATAACTCATAAATAAAACCTGAAAATTATCGGACAAAATGAAAAATGAAAATGCAATAAACAGGAATTCCAATTTACAATAATAAAGATGTATACAGCGAGCGATATTCGGCCACCCTGTATACCTACCTGACAATAATTTTACAAACTACACTTATGCCTCCATTTGCAAAAACATTTGGTTTATTTCGAAATCATTACCGGCGTTGGAGTAATCAATTGTCCGTGATAATTACTCACCCTGTATGTGCATTACAGGAGCAAGCTTTCAAACTACTTTTTTTTTATCTGATGGATAAAATGTTGGTGGATATTATAACAACCAACATGTATGTACAAATATAAAATAATGGAGGTGATTCAACGACTCATTTCAAGAAAAAAAATTCCCAATTAAAATGGGCCCGGCACACCGTTTTCGAGATACCCTTTTGTACAGATTTTTACATTAATAATAGATACCTACTTTTAAGACTCCAAACCAATGTTCTGTAATTTGCCAGTGGTGGAGATTTCAGTGTTGAGTAAGTTTTACCTAGAAAAATATTATAACCGAGCCGCTGTATGAAAATACAAAATAATAACGGGCTTGGCTCTTCGAGCTCTCAGGCAGTCTACAAAACAGAGCCTTCCAAATAATCCTATCGAAATCACAGACGGACCGTTTCGCTCTTATTATGAGCATATGAGCTCATAATAAGCTCATAATCATAATCGATATATATCAGTGTGACATATATCGAATAGATACATCTGGAGGATGTAATTGCAGACTGCCATCGGTCTCGAGGTGTTATTAAATGTGTTATTAAAAGGTGTTATGGGGTAAGTTTTACCCCCATAACTTTTATGACACTCGAAAAATTGGCGTTTTAACAGCAATTTTAACACCAAAGCGACAATGTTTTTTTACACAAAGAAGGTATACTCTTGGTCAAAAGCTGCTGGAGGCACCGTTTTCGAGAAAAAGGACATTTGTTCATGGTTGGTTCACTTAAGTACATACTTAATTTTGAAAATAACTCTTTTGTTCGTATTGAATTTTGTACGTTTTTGAAAATATCGTTTTTTATGACGAAAACGTTGCCTCCTACAGCTTTTAACCAAGAGTACCTTCCTTGTGTAAAAAACATTGGCGCTTTGGAATCTGCTGTCTAAACGCCAATTTTTCGAGTGTCAAAAAAGTTATAGCGGTAAAAAGTTTTAAAAGAATGTTTGTTTTTCAATAATTATTGTGCTTATAACTTGAAACCGACTTAGCAGAACTTATTCGTTTATCGAAAGTTGCAAAAAAAAATTTCAAAAGCTGTATTTACATCTAAATTTGCACATAATTATGGGACATTTGATTGTGCTATTAGGGGTGTGATAACTTTAAGAGCGTTTTCACACGCTCCGGTTTGGCGCATCCAGTAATTCGCCCCGAGGTAATACGGAAGCTGAAGTGTGAGTGAAGTTATCCACACCAATGTAGACCCTCAATAGTGGGTCTACCCAGAAGTTGTGTTTTCTCTAAGGGCTATTATTCTTGCACGTTTCCTATTTATCCTTTTTCACAGACTTCACATTATCTAAACTGCGCCTCCAAGTGGCGAGTGTAAAAAATGTGAGAAAAACAACTTTATAGATCTTTTGACTTTTCACATGATGTTTAAAAGTAGTCTTTTTATTCTTGTTTCTCCTAACAGGTAAATATGTTTTGTAAAAAAAATTTAAATCGTTTAAAAATAAATAAATAAAACCCGTTAAATTACATATAACTAAATTGTCATGAAGACGACTAGACGACTCAATTTATTTGATCAAACCATTTTGAAGAATTCAGATTTATCTGTATCTCTAGATGTGGAAAAACAAATAAGCAGAGAACGACCCAGCCGGTCCAGTCCCCGGTCATTTTAATTCGACTCAACATGGTTTCCTTGACAATCAGATTTATTAAACTACAATGTACCAGACATGTAGGGAATTAAATCAGTCGGTTTAGAAGTGTCTGAACCCCCAAAGAGACACGACATTGTGGACATTCGAACGCTCGGTGGGATGCGGGTTCAAGGGCAAACGGTGCACACATTCCATTATTCTTCCAGCTCGGTGTGGGTCACCGTATAAGGCCTTATATTATAGTATACGTGTTTATTAAATATGTGTGTGTATTTATGTCTCTATATTACCGAGAAATGTGTGGTTATTTTAGTTTTTACTAGAGAGCATCTTTTAGAATCCATAAAAATAATAAAAGCCAAGATTCCCGTGAAGTTAGCTCCCGAATTTTAAATTTTTCACCGTTTTTTCGAATAGTTCCGCGCAACAAAGCCCTTAACGCAAAAATAGGTCTCGGGGATTAACTTTACGCGACTCCCACGATGTGATAATTCGCAATAAAAATTGTTCTAGAGTTCTAGAGTTCCCGTACATTTTCGTAAATCGGATTTTTTGCACAACCCGAGGAGTTGTGTACCTATACAAAACTTCCATTCCACTTTGCCAAAAATTCGATAGTTTGAGTAATAATTTCGAAAATGATTGCCAATAATAAAATTTAATCAATTTTCAGTTATGAAACAAAAACCGCCAAAAATTAGGTCTCATTAGAGCTCTGGGTAGCCCCCAAAAGTTCTATAGGAAAGTCCTTTCCACTTTGCCGAAAACTCAATAAAAAGGTGGCCCCAAAACGGATTTTTTCGTTTAAAGTTTTAAAGGGCTACGTTCCGTGGAACTTTTTAAAATTTTTATACTGAACTCGAGAACTATTCTAGTTCTACCCAGAACTGTGAAAAATTTAGGGTTTTCATATACAATTCGAGGTGCCAACTTCACGGAAATATAACCAAGCAAGAAATGATAAATGTTTCTTGTTAAGACTTCATGGAAATGGAATATAACTGCAGCAAAATGTCTACTAATAAAATTATTACATTAAATAGTTTCTAAAAAGTAATACAAATTTATCCCAACAATAAATTAAAAATAATCAAATATAGATACGTGAAGTTAGCCCGAAAAAATTCGGACTGGGTGGTAAAACGCTCGGTTGTTAATCGATTGTTCAACGTAGAACCACGTTTTACCAACAATCTCGTAATTTTTTTAATGGAAAAAAATGGTTTTCGGCCAACTTAACAAGCCCGGTAAAAACACCATAAACCCGTTTTTCCCTTCCGGTGCTTTCACCCTTGAAAGTGGTCAAAATTTAACACAGCACATAAAAGTAGGGGGCTGAGGGGTGGCGAAATATTTTCTCTGAGATACTTTTTTAACCTTCTGGAAAAAAATCCTTCCGATGCTTATACGCCCCCCTGTAAATGTGGCCCTAATTCTGCAGAGATTGTGATTTTGGGGATGGTAAAACAATACTAAAGGGTGGTAAAATATTTTTCCGAGTTGGTACAAAGTAGTAAAACGGTAAAAAGTGGCCAGAATAACCAAACAATGAATCGAATATGGAAAAAAATTGTTTTTTTTTTTAATAATGGAAAAAAATTGTTTATGCAACAACTTTTTTCTATAATAGAGATGGTAAAACAAAATGAGTTAGTCATGGCCTAGAGAATCGAATAGTCCTTTTTAGGTACCATCCGGCTCACGGTTTTTTTTCATGGGTTGTGAAGTTGGCCCCTAATAAATAAATAAAAGAAAGGTGGTAGAATTATTTCCAGGCCTACTTCACGTACCTTATAATTATCAAAGCGTTAAGTAGACAGAAATTCGCATCGTCTTGTTACGCTACAGTTTAGTAGTGTTTTTAAGGTAATTTTTTTAAAAAGCAATTTCGGAAAATTATTTTATTCCTTTAATTTTTTTTCGTATTCCAGGACAGGTTCGAATGATACGTTTTCGACACAATTAAAAAAAAAAAAGAAATGCTCTAGAAGTGAAAATAATGAGTGTTGTAATGTTGTTGCCCACATGTGATTTGTACTTCGTTTTCAATAACCAGGAGGTTACTGATGTCATACTTTTGCATTAAAAATTGATTGGAATTACAAAAATAGGTGCAAGTGGCCAACGCCAACAGTACAAAACACATCCTATTTTGATGATTTTGATGTACTCAAAATTTTAAATTTAAATTTTTTTATCGAATTCGGTCCGAAATAATAAGGAAATCTGTTACATATTCAGTCTCATTGTCTCAGAATAGGGAATTGATAAAATGCGGAATTTTTTCATAGAAAGTTGCCTTTCCAACTTTCAAGGAAGGTGTCAAACGTAAATCGTTATCGTACCTCAAAAAAGTACATACACACTCTCCAGTGTGGACTTTTAATGTTAGGTAAAAAAGTTATTTCCAACCAATAATAATCATAAAATTGACATAAAATAATAAAATAATAATAAAACAATAAAATAATTCTTTATGAACATGAAAAGAACTGACAAAAGAGAACACATGGCAGGGATTAAATTCCACCAGTACGAGTCTCCGAGGTGGTCAAAGAGACTTTCACCAGTTCATATTGTTTTACTGTACGATTCTAGTGACAGCTATAATAGCTGTTAAAGTGTCATTTTAATGTCCTGGTAAGAAAAATATTTTATTGCTTTGGCATATACCTAAATGGCGAGTTCTGTATTATGTTTTATGTTTGTTTGCAAAAAAGCATGTGTCTTAATTTCCAAAGAACACCTTACTATGCACCTATTGGAATTTTTTCTCAGCTCACTACTCACTAGATGATTGTTTTATTTTTAAATATCGTACATCCCGAGGCAGGTTGGTGTAGCATATATTTCTTTCCTATTTTATTGGTAATAAAGCATCGATGACACAGTATTTGACATGTGGAGAAAAGTCGGTTTCATATAAGAATCAGCTGGAATCAACAGATGTGCATTATCTTACCGACCATAGGTATCAAATTATTATTTCTTGTTAAAGCAGGCAATTTTTTTAATTAATTGCCGAAGAAACAAGAGACGTGTTGTAGGTACATGGAAGAAAAAAAATTACCGAGTTACAGTTACAGTTACAGATCAGTAATCTGCAGAGGAGTCTGTAAAATCGAAACACAAGTAGGTGTATCAATTTTCATTCTGATAATTTAACCTCGACATATGCAATGTAGAACACGTTTAAATGGATTAAGTATGTTTTAGTAACAAACCATCGTTTATGCGTTATTATGGGATATTTATGTAGATTAAAGTTTGCTTGACTTATGGAAGGTCGTCTGTCAGGTCTGCGTTTAATAAACGCGATAGACTAAGCACAGGATCGCTGACATTTCTACTATTGTCTTAATGAAGAAATCACCACGGACAGGGTCGTATATTATAGCGACGATCTCGGCGACGATTTAACATAAATTCTCGTACATCGTCAAGTATTAATTTAAAAGGTTAGGTACCTACCTACTGTGAGTGCAATAATAATTTTGTCCAGCTAATCAACAGCTCTTATTTTAGTGTATTATTAAATGTATTTTCTCATTAAGAAAAGGTACCTAAATGTGTTTTTAAGATAAGAAAAAAAAAATTCCCGTGGTACCCAAACACCGTATAAACATTTTATTTCATAAACATTTGTCCAAAAACGCTTTGTTTTCGAGATGCACAGGGTATTAAAATTTAAACCGATTTTGATGAAACTTGGCAGGAACAATAAACAAACTAAGATCTGTAATTTGGCTATTTCGGGTTTTGTAGACGTCTTCCAGTGACGTAGATTTTCGGGATTAGGGCCTTTTTCCCTCCCTATCTTTTACACCACTGACTTTATTGAAAATATAAAAACCTTATTCAGTAACCCATGCAATTTATAACAAAAAACTATTCCTTAATTTTTTTCATCCGGCATACCGTTTTTGAGATATTTGAAGTTTAGAAAGATAATGTTGGACCTACATTGAAAAGAAATCGATTATTTTATTGATTAGTGACATTGCCTGAGGAATGAGGAAACTTCAAATACAAAAACCTTATTCAATAGCCCATGCTTTTTATAACAAAAAAGTAGTTTTGAATTTTTTTCATACGCTGCACCGTTTTTGAGATATTGGAAGTTTTCTAAAATAATGTTGGGCCTACATTGAAAATAAATTGATTATTCTTACTTAATGATTCCTGAGGAAACTTCAAATAACTCAAAAACGGTGGGTCGTATCAAAAAAATTAAAGAACTCTTTTTTGTTCCTTAATGCAGGGGCTATTGAATAACGTTTTTGTATTTGAAATAAAGTCAGTGGCGTAAAAGGTAGCGTTGAAAAAGTGTAAAAAAAAAAAAACATAAATATCTGAACGTGCGAATAATTTGTGAATAAAAAACATGAATCTGAATGTTTTTTTAAATTTTAACACCGTGTATCTCGAAAACGAAGCGTTTATTGAGAAAATAATAATGTTTGCTTTTGCTTTGACGCCCTCTACGACCCCTAATACTCGGTATATTTATGATACTTTGTTTCTTTTTCGCTACACGACTCCAGCAAAAATTGATTAATACTGTAAGGTAATATCGATGCTGGCAGGCTAGAAAAAATCTCCTTTTCTTTCTTACGCAACCAAAACGTCGAACACGTTAAGGCAGTAATTTTTCAAGGGGCATTATTTTTCTGAATTTGATTTCAAGTGCATTTTTAGCTCTACTTTTTTAAGAATCGTGCTTTTTCTGTAATTGAATCGCTTACTTCAGAAACAACCTGTCACATTTTGGCAATTTTGAGTTTTTTACACCAACATGTAATTTTCCTAAATTTCGAAAAAAAAAAATTACAAAGTTTTTGTTTATGATAAATTTTCACATAAGGGGTAAACTTTCGACTTTAAGCTTCAGTTTTGCTCAAACTGAATACTGAAACTCAAACACCTCCTGAAAATTAATTGTCAAAATGTGATTTTGATTGTTTTTGAAATTAGCGGTTCAATAACATAATTGAGTTTTGCTAAAATCTCACAAAATATATTCAACTCTATTGGCCGAGATGCAAGATGGCGGCTGTCCAATCTAAAAGTGGACACTATATTGTCTCAATTATATGGATCTAGTCACTGTAGCTTTTAATTTTTAAATAGGTCTATCTACCCATTTTTTATTAGCTTTATTAGCGATTAGTGGGCTTTAATGAATGTTGTTCTGGTTATTGATAGCTAAATATTGTACGTATAGAAAAGGAAAACACGAGGGAAAACCGTAGCAATAACGTCAAGGAGACTTTAAATCGCCAAAAATTGGGTTTGGTACATATTATGTTATGCGAAAACACCAAAATAGAAAAACTGGAAAAACCGTGAAAAAAAGGGGTGCTGACCGAACACATGAAGATGATCGCTGGAATTTTTTAATTCAATTGCTCCTAGGCAAGCTTTTCATTGTAATATAAAATTCCTTCAATAATAATATCCCTGGTAAGTATGTACTAAAAATACCTGTGCGTTTTATTTAAATTATTATTAGTCACGCGAGTAAATAAAGATATTTTAAGTCCTAAATTTTCCAAAAAAAAAAGGTTTCAGGATCCTTCAACAAATTTCAAGAGAAAACTACAAAGAAAAAAATAATTTTTCTTTTAAATGAAATTAATAAATTGTTATTATTGTTGGTGTTAGTGTTGTTGAATAGCTTTAGAAACAGTAAAATTGATATCATTTTTATGATCAGCCTTGACTATATTAATAGTGAAATAATGGATGTTCATTATTTTTATTGCCATAATTTCGTAAATGGTTTTATAATTTATCCTTAAAGGAGCTTAATAATAATTATTATAATAAATGGCCGATATAAAAATTAATATCAGTAATAACAGTTATTATTCATATTTACATTAATTATTTTATTATTATGACTATTTGTTTATACGTTGTAGCGTTCAGCATTTAGTCTAGCGGATAAGTTATCCAGAAAGTCACCCGATGAGTAAACAAAGAAGTGGTTATAATGAATGAGTGTTTAAAAAACATGCAGTTATCGTTATCATAAATTATTATAGCCAGTAATATATTCACTCAATAATTAATAACATTATCTTCATTTTATTATATTTTTTTCAAGATAAAATCGTCAATATTCTTTATTTTCTTTTATTTATGAAAATACCCCACATTTATCTCATAAAAAAAAGATACGCACAGAAAAATATTAATGCCATTGTTGTATCCTCAATTAAAAAGAGGTGGTATGCATTGTACCTACCACACCTACCTAAAAGCAACAAGTGTTGTTTCAACTGATAACTAACGCCTAGGAGTTCTGTTCAAATAAAACCAGGACAACCTTTTTGTCGTGTTGTGTTTTGAATTTGCGACTTTCAGTATGACAAACTCAACCAAAACGAACCATCTTTGTTATAACTATAACTGTCCTAAAATTGAAACTAATCGAGTACATGTGTATTTATACAGGGTGTAACTTTTTAAGGGTTGTTGCTTGTTGAAAATTAAGCAGGTTTTTCAAATATAATTATTAGCTCCCTCCTACTGAAATAAGGCCCCTTGAAGTGGTGTCAAAAATCAGAAATTAATTTAGCTTTTGGGAATATTCCCACTCGGTGGACTTCGTTAATTTTCCCTTACTGGTTCGAAGGGGTAGAAAAACCACCCCTTCAATCTAACAGCTGTAGAATAGAAACCTACCGCTATTTTGGATAACCTGACTGAGGAAATTAAGCGGTCATCCAACTCATTTCCGATCATGCTAAAATGGGATTTCAGTGAATGCTCTTATAAGACTATAGGACAGGATGTGATGTAGGGAAGTAACCACTTATGTAAGGTTGAACTTCTGTTTTGAAATATATATTAATTCATTATTCAGCTAGTCTCCTTAGCGAGAACACTGACTTGTTAAAGTATAAATAAATAAAATCATATTGCCGCGGTCTTTTGTTTTAGTACACCCATACCTGTAATTCCAATAGGTTATGGGCCCAGGTCACGCGAGTAGTGTCCACCTATGAATAAATGAGAATAGTACAGGTGGCAGGTGAGAAAAGTGTGGTGAGTGCGGAATCTCGTAAAAGTGTGCTGAGTGCGGAAGGAAGCTCGTCAAGTGAGCCCCGTGTGAACTTCAGACCCGAAGATGGATAAACGTACACTCGTGAAAAGGAATATTCAACCTTTTGATGGTGAACGATATGATTTTGGAAGTTCTGGATTTAGATATGTGCAACTTCAACCCAATCAATCCTTATTGGAACATTTTACGCACTCCCACCTTATCTTTCAAATCTCGCTTAGTAGACTCCGTGAAAAAGCGATACCTAAGACAAAGACTAGAGTACAGGCATTCAAATAACACGTTAAAAATAATGCAAAACATGGTTTCTGCAATACCTCATACCGCAATTTATCAAACAAATTTTCACGAATTTTACGATGTTTACGGCAGAAGAAATCATTTACAAAAAGGGATTGTTTCTACAATAAACGTGCAAAGAAATTTTGTTTCTACAATAAACGTGCAAAGAAATTCATCATCTGGTGAAACCTGCTTCAGGCAACCCAGTCACGGGTTTTGCGTTTATGAAGGGAAATTTCTTCCCACTCTCAACGGATCCACCTGAACCTTTTCCTTCTGGACTTTGGAGCCACGAATCACCTCATCAATCGAAGGGATGTTTATTCAACCTATGAAGTCTTCCACCAAGGATGATATCAGTGGCGAAGAATGGAGTAGCGCCATAGGTAAAAGGATCATCGATGTTGTCAACTTCAATAAAGAAGAAAAGCTAGATGATTATAGATGTTCCTGAAGCACCCTTCAACATGCTGTCGACAACAATCCAAAGGGCATTCTGTGCTTGTCACACCCGAATGTACAAGGTACCTAAGCAGTGTACTCATTTCATTTCAGAGGGCAAAGAAATCATTTTGCAAGGTATGTCAAATAAATCTCTGAGTAAAGTAGTGGTAAAGGTCGCACATAATAACATGGCTTGTTTGGGTTTCAATTTGAATGAAGAGCTATATAGCTTATGGCAACTTTTAGGCCATATAAATCCTAGTGATTTCAAACTTCTTCAAAACAATCAGATAGTTGATAATATCGATCAAATAAAGGATATTAAACCAACATCAGTTGTCAGTGAACCGAGCATTTGTGAGTTTATGGCAAGCAGGCTCCAAGCACATTCAACAAACAGAAACGAGAACCTAATAGACCACTATTATAATATATAATCCACTCAGACGTATGTGGCCGACAATTCATCCTTCTATTCATCCTTCTACAATCGATGACAAGAGTTATCTTGTAATCGTGATTATAATGTGCATACGCACTACACAGTGACCTATTTAATGAGACATAAAATGAAGTGTTGACCCACTTTGAAGAGTATATCGCTAAAGCGCTTGCCCTATTATTTGATTTACTTGTCATAAATTGTATTGTGACAATGGAAGAGAGTATCTTTCAAATAAATTCAAAGAATTTTGTAAACTAAAGGGTATAACATATTATCACTTAACTGTACCTTACACTGAATTAAATTTGGTAGCATACTAATGACTGCCCACTTAAATAAACATTTCAGAGGTGAAGCTGTATTGACAGCTACATTTAAAATAAACGAACCTCTACTAGAGGACTTGACAATTTCATGCCGCATGCTAAATTTAAGCAAGAATCATAAACCGTTTTTGTTGGCTATAATGCTTATAAGATTTATGATACAAATAAAAATCTTTTTGTCATAGCTCGTGCATGAGGTAATACCTATGTGATGAATCTTTGATGAATGAATTAGAATTTATTTACTGTCTACATTTAGTAGGTTGCAATATATACACAGTATACAAATCAGTCTTAGAAGATAATAATAATAAAATCAATAAATACAAATAAAATAAAATAATATTGAGTAAAATAAGGCAATCCACTAAACAAGAAAACTTAACAAAACTTGTGTGGAACCTTATGATACTTTTGATTTTAATAAACCTAAAATAAGGCAATCCACAAAAACAAGAAAACTTACAAAAACTTGTGTGGAACCTTATGATTCTTTTGTCTAAAATAAGGCAATCCAAAAACAAGAAACTAACAAAACTTGTGTGGAACCTTATGATTCTTTTTGTCTAAAATAAGGCAATCCAAAGGAACCTTATGATTCTTTTTGTCTAAAATAAGGCAATCCAAAGGAACCTTATGATTCTTTTTGTCTAAAATAAGGCAATCCAAAGGAACCTTATGATTCAACCTTATGATTCTTTTTGTCTAAAATAAGGCAATCCAAAAACAAGAAACTTACAAAACTTGTGTGGAACCTTATGATTCTTTTTGTCTAAAATAAGGAAATCCAGAAACAAGAAACTTTGCTAAAACTTGTGTGCGAACACCTTATAAGTATTTTAATGATTGGTTAAAAAAACACCATCTGCTCTTAAAGGAAGTGAGGAATTGAAATTGAACAATCATAACAACAAAAGTCGAAAACCTCATTCCACTCCTAAAATAAACTTTGATACACAAAAGGGAGGCAATCTATTGTAGAACCTCTCAATCAATTAAAGTACTCAAATCCAGAAAAACTGGATCAGAAAGTGGACGCATCCGATACAAAACTAAATGATTGCATGAGTTTTACCGGTGTAACTGCCATAACTGGTAATAAACTACCGAATTGTTTCCAAGATTTGCAAGGCCGCGTTGATCAACGTGAGTGGGAGCGGCTGTAAAAGATGAACTCCATGTTGATCAACGTGAGTGGGAGCTGACTGTATAAGATGAACTCCATTCGACCACGCTGTATAAGATGAACTCCATTCGCTTAATAAAACTTGGACCTAGTCAAAAAACTCTAAATGCAAATGTTGTAAAGTGCAAAGGGGTTTACTGTAAAACAAGATGCAGATGGCAATTTAACCAAGTATAATAAACTCGTCTTGTTGCGAAAGGTTATAGTCAAAACTATTTATTAGACTATGAGAATTTTTCACTTTATATGCTTATATGCACGTGTGCCAGAAGGTATTAAAGCCAGAGATGGTGATGTCTGTAAATTAATAAATCTCTATGGTTTAAAACAGGCTTCATGCTGCTGGTATGAAGCGTTCAACTTCTTTTTAAATACAAGGGTTTTCAAGTTTATCCGGTTGATAACTGTCTGTATTTCCTGAATCAAGGTTTGATTAATAATAGTATATTATTTTATACGGAGGGAAAGTGACACTTTTCATGGCGCGCTCGTGTTTATCAGCCGAACGAAGTGAGGCTGATAATAGAGAGCAAGCCATGAAAAGTCACTTTTCCTCCAAATAAAATATACTATTTTTTCTTCAAACGTGGGCAAATTTAAGCAAGAACATCATTTTTAATTGAAGGAAAGCGAATTTTCAAAAGGTTTGGACTGGTATAAGTAGGCGAGTATGGAGTATGGGCTGCTTCTATAGAAACGCGGCGCTGTCAAATTGACACTGTCATCAACGTCAGTGAACATCGAGAAATTATTATTGAAATTATTAAAGAAAAATAATAAAATAATAATTATATGTAACTAAACTACTAATCATCGCAAAATCAAAATTAAAAACGTTATAAAAGTTTGTAAGTAAGTTATAAAATTAATGATAATAACATCTACCTACCTCTTGCTAGACCCTGCTTGGTCAATTATTTTTTCATTTTCTTTGTAGGTAGGTACCTGCTATAACTGTGCACTAATACCTATACCTAATAATAAAAATATAAGATGTTGGATTCCTTTATGTACCTAGGTATATGGTTATAATTATTATCCTTGTATTCAATATTCAAATTTCAATACGGAATAATAATTATTTTTGTTTACCTCGCAATAACCCAACTTTTTTTCTGACGTTTGAGCCGACTGAGCCGAGCACGAGCTCGACTCGACTGAAGCCGACTGTCGACCGTCCGGCTTCGGGTATAATTATGACGTTTCACAGAATTACTTCGTTTCGGTGTAGATTTTCCAAAGATTATGTTTGATTAATACCAAATTCCTTTTAACCTTATTAGATAATAATAAACTAGAGAGTTTTCATATCTTAGGTTGAATTTTATTGATGAATATACATATACGGGCCTACATTAATAAAATTTCAATAGTTGATTCTTAATACAGGTAGCTATGTGTTTGTATGTTGATGTTGCTATGGCACCACTTTAGCTCCGGCGGAGGTAAAGTGTTGCTTGGCAACACTTTAGCTCCGGCGGAGGAAAAGTGAAACTTTGAGACCGGCTACTGAGTCGAGTAATGTCTGATTTACTGACGTTTGAAGAAAAAAATATCTATCTCGTTCTGTACGTGGATGATCTTGTAATAATATAACAAAAGATGAGATAGCACTTGAAAGTTTAAAGGAAGTGTTTCCAAATGGTAGACATGAAAGAAATAAAAATTATTTCTAGGAATTAAAAAGAAACGAAGACAAGGTCAATCAATCGGATATTTGAAAAATGTCTTAAAATGTGAGTGCAAACCGGTCACGAGTCCCCTATCTGTTCAAGTAGATTATAAAAGTTTGACATCAAATGAAGATGGGAAGCACCAAGTAAAATGTACCTAATATAGGATGGCTATATGTATTAATTTAATGCTTTGTACGCGGCGGCCGGATATATGTACTGCACTTAACATCTGAAGCAGATACCAATGTAAGAATAATAATAATAATAACTTTATTTTCCAACAGGTGGTTAAACAATAATCATAACTCTAGAATTATGAAAGTGTAACGTATTTTACGATAATTATGTCAAAGGGACATTAAATTTTAAGTTAGTCTATGTTAAAAATGTCAATCATGGCTGTACTGATAGGTTTTGCTGACTGGTCAGGCAATGATGATGATCCTAAAAAGTACGACGGGGTATTTGCTCCTAGCAAGGAATACAACCTGGAATTCCAGGAAACAAAATAGTGTTGCTGTCTCAGCAACGCAGGCGAAATACATGGCCATATTTGAGGCTGATCGAGAAGCTAAATGGCGCCGATCTCTTTGCTAATAGTATCATAGTATCAAATGAAAAGACCAATAAGTATTTATGAGGATCCTACAGAGGATGCATAAGCATCGCTCATAATCCCACAAGTCATCGAAAGGCTTACACATTGATGTAAAATACCATTTTACCCGTTAACAGATTCAAAAGGGTGTAATAAAATTATTGTATATTCTAACAGATGATCTGCTTGCTGATTTATTTACAAAATTTACCTGCAAATACTTGTTGGAATTCTGAGCAGTATCTAATCTTAGTTTAATTGCTGGTGAATCCATCAGTAAATAAATAATATATCTATACCTTAAGATTATAAGATTATAAAAATATAAATATATTTATATGTACAATATTTATATTATTCTAATAAGATTGTTAAGTTAGATTTAAATTATCTAAAATGTTAAATACAATTATTAAAATGGAATAGATTGGTTACAAAGTCTAAAACTAATATGAACAGAATGGTGTGTCTAGGTTTTTTAATGGGGGTTTTTCCCTAGACTGGCTGGAAAAGCGAATGCTTCACCATGATGATGTGAACAACTCATCCTTATATTCTACAAACCGTTCTACCCCCCGATAATAATGAGTTAAGAAAATTCTAAAATACGATATATTGTATAAATCATATCCTTCTAATTTTAATGTAATAATTCATACGATCATACGAAATGTAATTTCTATGTGAATAATGTAAATATATCTAAAAAAAGGGCTTTGACTCTGATGGGGCTGCAATTCCATTTTAGAGTGGGAGTGAGGAAATTAAGCGGTCATCCAACTCATTTCCGATCATGCTAAAATGGGATTTCAGTGAATGCTCTTATAAGACTATAGGACAGGATGTGATGTAGGGAAGTAACCACTTATGTAAGGTTGAACTTCTGTTTTGAAATATATATTAATTCATTATTCAGCTAGTCTCCTTAGCGAGAACACTGACTTGTTAAAGTATAAATAAATAAAATCATATTGCCGCGGTCTTTTGTTTTAGTACACCCATACCTGTAATTCCAATACTGACTTATTCAGAAAAAAGGTATCTCCTAATTTTTTCGTGAATTTAATGATCTTCAAGATATGAAACAAATATTATCTGATTGTTGAAAAACAATATTGCTTTCTGAACGACACATTTGCCTAATGGTATGGTGAAGACAGACACATCGATGTTTCAATGGTTGTTTCCATCTCATCAGTCTGTCACATATCGGCACACGGCACACTCCTCTAGTGGTGGTGATGTGTCAGACTGATGAGATGGAAACAACCATTGAAACATCGATGTCTCTGTCTTCACCATACCATTAGGGCAAATGTGTCATTCAGAAAGCATTATTGATCTTCAAGATAATTAAATAACGTTATTTTTTAAAATTAATTATACCTACCTACATACATACCTAAATGAATTGCATATGGTAGAAATTTTGATGAGATTATTAAATTTAAATTTTCTCTAGAAGATCACCAAATTTACGAATTTATTTAGAATAAATAAGACTCTCCAAAATAGTTTTTTGAATTTCACGGCTATAAGAAAAACGATAATTATCTAGTACCTAGCTGAATTTTCAACAAGGAATCATTCCCTATTTTTTTGCACTTATTCATTGTATCGTTGTAATATTATAGGTATTAATAATAAATAGGGCTACTCCGATAATTGAAAAAGCATGTAGGTACATACGTAGGTAGGTAAATGTTCTTCTTCGTCTTGGGTTCTCGATAATAAAAGCATTATTTTTCAAAAATAATTTTATAAAAATGAAACGTTTCGGGACCGATTGGTCCCTTGCTTACTCATAATTGTAAAAAATATGTAAAAACTTAAAAATACTTTAAAAATTACATAATTAGGTATTATAATAAAATGTCGCAAATGGTGTTTTTTTTTTTAATTTTTATAAATTTTAAAACGTTTCATTTTTATAAAAATATTTTTGAAAAATAATGCTTCTACTATCGAGAACCTAAAACCCAAGACGAAGAACATTTAACAATAATTACGAAGCAACGGTTCAATAAAAATAATCAAATACGTAGGTTAGGTACAGTAGAGTCCCGGTAATCCGAACAGTTTACCCGAGAGTTTACCAATATCAAAGGCGCAGTGCGATTTTTTTGCCTAATCATGATATTACCTATGATGTGGCTGCTACTGGCTAGATACCGAGTTTCGAGAAAATTTCAAAAGAACGGGATCGGTATGGTACCTATAGCTCCCGATTTTTGTGAAAAAATTTTGTTACACGTAAGAAGTTACAATCGCCGTTTTTTATTTTCAATCATAATATGGCGTACCTATTGCGATGAACTTAGATGTGGTAATAGGTTTTGGTTTTTGTTCTTTTAGGCCTTTTTATTTTTCTTCAAAAACTGTATTCTGCTATAATGCGCTCATGTACCTACCATGAAGAAAAAAATTAGAATTTGCGACTTTTTGGACAAAAATAAAATAAATGTTTACAGGGTGCTGTTATACGCACCGGTTGTGCTGTCATGTGCCATAAAAAGACAAAGAATTTGCGATTTTATGGACTAAATAAAAATGTTTTTACCAGTTAGTCCGCGTGTTTATTTTTTATTAAAATAGGGAACGCGAACGAATGCAAACGTTTTCCAGATGAGACAAGCTCACACACAATATACACAACACAGTCGAATAGTTTATTTTATACGTTAGTTAGGTTAGGTAAGTATCCTACTGAATTAACTTTTTTCTACAACAGGTACGTAGCAGCACTCGTGGGCGCGTTACAGCGCGCTCCCAACGGTTAAAAAAAAGGAAGATTTTTTTACAAATACACAATTTTTTTTCTTACAGCAGTACAGGAGCACATTATGGCTTAAATATTATCGTTTTTAAGAAAAAATATAAAGCTATGCTGATGCTAACTTCTTAAAAAAGCGTTTATTTTTTCAATCTTGTTGAAAACCTCTAAAAAATTTCACAAATAAAACAAAATTATTACCAAAAAATTTGAAAACCCTAAAATAGGCAATAAAACGTTTCATTATTGTTATAGGTACCTAGGAGCCTAAACTGGTAGATAAAGGGGGAAATTTCCAATGGTCTATTTTATTTTATACACTGACTTTTCCTGCAGTATAAACATAACCATAAATAAACCTAAGCAGAACTTATAACTTATTATCTTGGACACTTCTTGTTTTAGGTATAGGAATAGGAGGAAGTACCCAAGTACAAATATCCGGCGATATGTAAGTACCTTTGTGTAAAGTTATAAACCTATTTCATGGTAGGTGCACAAATAATGATAAACGACTTCCCGCCGATTAACGAGAGGATTAACACACTTTAGAGAAGTTTTTGAGCAGTCATTATTGTAAATTTATTATTTTATTATAAGAGGAATAAGATTCCTCTTATTCTCCACTTCCTGAAAACAATTTGTTTGTCCGTTTTATATTCGTAACATACCTAGAAACACACCCCATGAGAAAGTTTTTTCAAGGTTTTTGCGACAAGTTAACAGAAAATCTAGCAAATAGATATTTCCAATTTATAGAAACGCCAGCAGAACGCTTTATTAGGTAGGTACAGTAGAAGCTCGATTATCCGGATCGCGATTATCCGGAATCCGCTTTATCCGGAACAAAATTGATTTTTAAAACCGCCGCTTTATCCGGAACGATCGTGGTCCGTATCCGAAATTTGAACGAAAAATCAAGTCATCCGCGTTATCCGAAACGCGCGCCTTCAAATACTCTGCATTATCCGAAATTGTAATATTTACTGTTCATACACATACTTAATATATTTAGGTATACATTTTCTCAGGAATAATAAAACGCTTTTCACTAGCCAGATGTTAGAATTTCACTACAATTTCAGTTTCTTTCCTAGAGTAAGCAATAGTCTTTGGTCACCTAAACATGTCATCCAGCAATTTAAAAAAACGTAAAAAAAATGGTAGTAACAATGACTGATAAATTAAAAGCAATCGGTCTTGATAAAGGAGAGTTATTAAAAACAGTGGCCGCCACGCAGGATTACGAAGATTTATTACTATGTTGAGTTGTTTTTAACAGTAAAAAGTCATGTAACTTACATGCCTACATTATTTTATATATTCGTAAAAAACTCCGTATTATCCGAACTTTCACTTATCCGAAATGGGTTCGGTCCACATTACTTCGGATAATCGAGCTTCTACTGTATATTACCTATCGACATGGGTACATACAGTGTGTCCCAGGATAAGCGAATTTATAGGTATAGGTACCTACCTAAAGGACAAATAATTTCCGGTTGAAATTTGCTCATTTGGGGTTCAGGCCTACCTAGTTGATTATGTAGATAAATTTTGCCATAGTTTAAATTTTAATAAATTATCCATCGGTAATTAGGTACCTACCTTACCTTGACTTGACAGGGGCATTATTTTGTTTTCTGTGTGGGTAGGTAAATTAGGTAGGTAAGGTAGGTACCTACATTTTATTTCAATTATTTACGAAATATTGAAAAATTTTATTATAAAAAATTGCTTAGAATTGAAAATTTTGCATGGATGCCGAATGTTATAACGATCAGCCTACAAATCTTTTTGATTTTCCCTATAATTTTTCTTTGTAATTTTGTAATTATTATTGAAAATGCCTACATTCGAATGATTTAGTAATATTGGCGTTAGCGTTTTCTACAACTTGACTTTTAGACTTGGGACTTTGGCACAAAGCATCTTTTTAGATGTGTGTTATACCTACTATCTAAATAGGTAAATAGCCTCCCAGTACCCAAATCAAATTTGATCTTCAATATGTTATTATCGAAAGAATTATTTCCATTAAATGTATTCAAAAGCGTATACCTACAACCAAAAAAAAAACATTTACTGGTCTTTCTGTAACAAAAATTGAAAAAATAGATAAATAAAGTAGGCTGATGGTTTGGAATTCGGCATGCGTGCATAATTTTTAATTCTGGGCAACTTTTTATAATACAATTTTTCGACATTTCTAGCAAAGAAGGTAGGTAGGTTAATTACCTACATTTACTTGCTCAGTCAGAAGATAAAAATAATGCTTGATTTATTAAAAATATCAATTGAAATATGGGAAAATTTATTATCTAATCAAGCAAGTCTAGAGTCCAAATGGTCACATTTCTACTCGAAATTTTAGGTTTTTCCCCCTTAAAATTTACCACCCTTACGGTTTTTTCTTATCTTCTATATACCTATTTTACGTTTCCTTGAAATTTCAGGGGGGGGGGAACCTAACCTGATTAAAGACTGATTACAGCGGGTATTATAACGGCTCATTAAGTTAACGCCCAGTTAACGGGAAGATTTATGTGGCCGTTTCTGAAGAAGGTATAGACTCTGTGTGGCAAATATTGCAATTTTGTCATGAAAGGGATTACAAAAATGTCAACAAAAATCATTTGACGTCGATATTGGCTTCAAAAACGAGCACAGAAATCTGCCCATTAACCTAGTGAGCTTTTATAATACCCGCTGTTAGTGGATGAAGGCTAATAGAGGTGAATTCTAGTAACTAAAGCGCAATCTTGCGTCTCGCCAACACTCTGTATAAGGTAGGTACCTACAGGGTGATTCTTTTATTAAGGTGGCTATTAGAAAAAGTTCAACTTCTAGTTGATCGAAAAATCTGAAATTTGTAATCTATTTAGGCAACATAAGCAATAACGAGTCAAAATTAAATATTACCAAGATGGCGGCACTTTTAAAAATGGCGAAAGGGAAAAGGAAGTGCCATCTTTGTTTTTTTAAATTCATGATGTATCTACCTACTTACAAAAGAGCAAAATTGCTACATATTTTCATGTGTTTAAAACCTAAAAACTAGGTAAGCACGTACTCATTTCACACTCCCAACTGGATTTTTAGACAAATTGAAAATACAATATATACAGGTGTCCCATTAAAAAAATTAAACCCGTTATTTTCTTAACAGCGCACCCTGTATATTTGCATTTTCAATTTGTCTAAAAATCCAGTTGGGAGTTTGAAATTAGGAGTTTATGTGCTATAAACAAGTGAATATCGCAATTTCGGTAATAGGTCTACCTATTTAATTTTAACTCGTGATTGTGTATCTACCTATGTTGCCGAAATTCCAAATTAGAACTAGGTATATAATTGAACTTTTTTTGGTCACTATATAAATCCGCGGCTCCTACAGTTTCACTATGGCACCTATATAGGGGTGGAGGACATACCTATAGTAACACCAGGAAGGTATTTATTTGCTTTGCAAATGAAAAGGAAAGCCACAAAACGGCGTAAAAAAACGGTTTTGAGAGTGCGGAGAGAGTGCGGTCCTGACAAGAGGCACCGATTAGATGGCGCGATCCCGGATACAACCACTTCACGATAATTGCGAAGTGCTTCGAAGCATAACAGAGGCGGACTGGGCGATATATCCGCTTTCACATAATATCGTGTCCAGTCCACAGGGATTGATGCAATGATTTTTGGAATATAAATGCAAAATTCAAAATAAAAATTATGCTACTATTAATCTAAAAGATTTTCCTTTCCCTGAAAGTGAAGAAAAAAATAGAAATTCGACTGTAGTGTCAAAGAGGCCTTAGTTGTGACCTTAATATTAGTTTGCAATGGCTGTTTTTCGCTTCTTACCCACCCAGCACCCCTATTTTGCTCGTCGGTCCCGAAAAAATTGATAAAACTTAGGAGCCGCGGATGTAGGTATACAATTACCCTTTTTTTTAATGGTCACTTTAAAAGAATCATGAAAACCTTTAGGGAAAAAATCACCGAAGTAGGTACCTACCTACTTATTTAGATCAAAAGTGAGATCAAACACGGATCTACTCGCCTGATCTGCTTAGATTTTCCTGTACTTACACATGCGCATTAAAGCAACCCGATAAAATTTCCCTTCCATTTGCGTTCGCTTGTTTACCACAATAGGAATTTAAATTCTCAATACTTATAATAATTAATAACCTACCTACCCCACCAATGAAAACGTCAAAAAATGTACACCATACTTAGGTATTTGAAGTAGGTACCTACCAAGTAATCACTTGAAATAAGGTAGGTATAGGTAGGCGGTAGGTACCTATACCTTAGTAGGCACCTATCTAAATCTGTCAAACCAATAATTAGAACGAATGCACCAAATTTTGATCTTCCATCTTGGATTCTGAATCAGGAAATAATGCACATGCGCAATGGCAAACAAAAGAAATTGGGAGGGAAATTTAAAAGTAACCAATTGATTACATCAGATATAATAGGTGTACCTACCTACCCTTCATTTTTTTTATTATATTGTAGGTAAATAGGTAAATGAATCATTGAAACATGAAAGATATCAAAATAATTGTTCTAATTAAATCTAAAGACTATCAACTAAAAAAAAATAAAAAAAAAAATATGTACCATTGTACTCACCACAGACTACACGATCAAATGGGCTCATCCAGTCTGAAAAAATAAAACGAAATTATAAGCGAATTATTCATTTACGACCTGTAATAAGTCTATAATTGCTAATTAAATCAATTTTTACGATCATAAGTACCTCGTAAAATTAATTGACGTTATTTGCATTAAAACAATGAATCACTCACTCGTCATGTTGGGTAAGAATACAGTGTGTTTAGTTTAATGCTCTCTTGTATAGGTAAGGTAGGTATAATGTTGTGTTTAATGGCAGTTAATTCCGCTCTCAAAAATTAAAAATTTGCAGTAATAATTTCGCTAATTGCTAATATGAATAATTACCTACACTACTTAATGGTAGCTTACAAATTAACTGAATGGAATCTAGAACAGAGGTGCCTTTACCGCATGCGATATGCGATACAGGATACAGTTTCCGTCGGAAGACTTGAACTGAAGCGAACGCAAGTGGGAATCCAAGATCACCATAAAAATTTTACGAGGCCATTAAGTTGAGGAATGTTTCTTCTGCAGTATATTTATTGTTATCTATTCCTATCAGTGTTAACACATTAAATCTACTTGTGTTAAATCCGGGACATAAGAAGTAACGATTAACCACATCACCATCACAACCACCCCGACCCCACCCTCTCATCAAATAAACGCGAAATTCAAACCACTTTCTGCAGGAATTCAATTCAAAAAATTACTTACTCTAACATTAACTTATGAAGGTCTTAGAATGACCATCTTAGAAAAGCCATAATATTAAAATGCAGAAAAAGAACATGAGTGAATCTGAAATGTATTTGTTTACAAAGTCTAAACTGACCTAACTTGACCTTATTGTCTCCTTCAAAGTTCAAATTAATTACTTTACGAACGATAGACATTTTTTACTTTAAAAAATAATAATTGATCCTGCATCTCCGTTACATTGAAAGGACAAAAGTTTCCAAGAGATAAAACATGCAAATTACCTGTGATTGACATCCAGGGATATCTGGGTATGTCCGGGATGGGTTGTCCTCCGGGTGCGGTGGGTTGCGAGCAGGAATTCAACGGATCCACGACGGCGCTGGCCGCCTGATGATAAAACTGTGCGGCGACGGCCATGGACGCCGAGGCGGCGCTCACCGAGCTGGCCGCGGACACCGCCGCCCCGTTCTGGTGATGGTGCCCGAGGGTGTAATTGACCATCGAATCGGTCGGGGCCACGTTGCCCGCCAGGCCGGCCGTGTACCTGCAGCTCTTATCGTTGGCGGCGTCGACGGCCGCGGCGAGGGCGGCGGTGCTGGCGCTGGACGAGAAAGCGCCCGGGACCATCGAACCGGTGGCGGCGGCGGCTCCGAACGCCGCCGCGGCGGCCGCCTGCTGCTGGTGATGGTGATGGGCGGCCGCCGCCGACACGTACGGGTACATCCTGGAGGCGGGCGAGGTGGAGGAGGCGCTGCTAGACGAGTGCTGAGGCGAGGAACCGTTCGGTGAGCCCGTGGAACTATAGTTTACCACCGAAGCGAGGCTGGCTTCTATGGACGAAGTGGTTACTGGACTTTGAAAGAGCTGCTGATGATGGAATTGCTGGTGATACTTTGGAAGCATACTATCAATTATGAATTTGGAACTCATTGCCGTGAGAGTGCGGCGACAAGGTTCCAGTCACTGCACCGCACACCGGTTGTCATAGTATTACAGAAGTTCGAAGGACTAGACTAGGGTAGGTAGGTAGAGTTCGGGGGATCAAGAATGTAAGTAGGATTATCGTTCGCTCGCTCGCTCGCCGCACTGCACGCTTTTTACGACCGCGCACTTAACAGTCAAGAACGACGTCGTTTAACCCTGTTACTGGAGAATACCTTACGCGTCCTTCTCCTTTACTTGAGCGAATCCTTTATGACCCATGTATGTTCGGTCTATGGCCCTCTATGCTTCATCCGCGGTACTAGAGCGGTAATGGTCCCCTCCACTGGCTTTCGTCGGAGCAGGTGCGGTCTCCGCCAATGGGGGACCGGGTAGAGCACGAGGACGCTCGATATGACCGGCCCCGCGTGGCATGGCCTGCTCGGAGTTGCATGTGCTCGGGCTACGCTCCGGGCTCGTGTTCGTTTCGTTTTGCTAGTCAGGCAGGATTCTCGTCGAGACTCGACACTCGAGCCTGGCTGCGTTTCTCGTCCTCGTGCTGCCTGGTCGCTTCTCGCAGGATAATCATACGAAGGACTCGATCTATATTAGATTGGATATTGCCCATCACTACTGGTGCAGTGACCATTTAAAAGCAACTGTCGCAACTGACAAAATTGAATTTTTATCAAAATGATTAGAAAATATAAAAAAAAAACGTAATTTAATGTAATTTTTTCATCACAGATAGGTACAGGGTGAAGCAACAATTAAAGATAATGAATTGGTTAAATTATAGAAAAAGTTTCATAAATAATTATTATTGCTCTTCCTCAATTCGAAATTTATTTCGGCTTTATTTATTTATATCCGAAATATTTTCGAAAATATGAAATGTGACTTTTTGTTTCTTCCACTCTAATCTTTTTTATACAGGGTGGGAAATTTTGGAACTAGGTAACTCAGGGATCTCATAAACGTTGAGAGATACAGGTCAGGGTGCAGAAATTTTGCTTATTTAGAGAATGAAAAAAAATTAGGATATTTTCAGTGGTTTGCTGAAATGGGTATCCTGAAAAAACTGAAAAATCGATTTTCTTATTTTTGCCATATCTTTTTTTTATAGAAAATAAATTGATCATTTTTTGTACGTTCACATAAGTCGTCAGCAGGTACCTATATAATTGACATTTCAAAAATTTTCAAAGCCCACTAGATCACAGTTTTTATAGTCGAATTTTGTTTCTCTTATGGCTGCTATGGGGTTTTTTCGTATTATTATTTCGTATTAAAAAAATTAAGAAAACCAAAGATTTATCACATTCAAATACATATAAAATTCTTCAAATTTTTAGACTTATTTTTTCGAAAAAAAAAAAAAATTACAGAATGACGCCGATATGACGTCGCGACGTGACATTGTTTTTTATAACATTCCGTTAAAGAAAGGTTTTTTGTTGAAAATAGAAGAATATAAATTTGAGGAATTTTTGGTATTGTTGGTTTCCTTGATTTTTTTAATAGCAAATGACACGAAAAAACAACAGCGGCCATAAGAAAAACTAGATTCGGCTATGAAAAAACTGTGATCTAGTTGACTGAAAATTTTTGAAATGTCATATGGATAGCTGTTAAAAATAAATAAATATCTTATGGCTGTGGTAAAGCCCAAGTGTCAGAAGTTTTCAAGTAGCCTCAAGGGCCTCTGACGTAACTTAACGACTGCTGTGAAGCAGCCGGGACCCCCTTTTTAACGTACCTCCCGGAGCACGATACATATAAGCTGTTGACAACTTATATGTAAACCTACAAAAAATTTATTTTCAATAATAAAAAAGATGTGACCGAAAAAATTACTTTTTTCTAAAATTTTCATTTTTTTCAGTATTATTTCAGCAACGACTGAAGTATCCTTAATAAGCAGAAAATTGTGCCAACTTTTCTCTAATTTAACCAACCCTGTAACTTTTACCGTTTACGAGATCCCAATGATGGGTAGTGGTAGTACAAAAGTTTCCCATGCACCCTGTATAATTTTTTTTCTAGGTCTCTTTAGTGGAAAAACCTTTTTTTTTTTAATTGAAGTTACTGAAATTAAGAGAAAGTTCATGCTCCTATAAAATACGAAAACAAAAAAAAAGTGTTTTTTTTAAGTGTAATGCATTTTTTGTTTTTTCTATAATTTTGCTACGTAGGATCTACTTATACCTCAAACATAATTTGGTAAAATTGAGCACTTTGACATACCTAATAAAAGTCGATGTTGTCTAATCTACTTTTTTTGAAAAAAGTCTAACCCTACCTAACTCGTTTTGTGGCAGATTCCATACCTTTTAGCTTTGATTTTGCTTATAGACTAAGTTCTTTTTTCAAAAAAATAGACGTATGTACCTAATAAATCATCTTATTTGACAAAAAAAAAAGCAAAAAATATTTAAAAAATCAATTTGCTTCAAGAACAGGAAAAATTGAACTGCCATCATCTCATCAGACAGGGCGAAGTAACTTTCCCAATCAGCACTTTTGAATGACTGCAGTCACCCATGCAGTTCTCTATACGCTTTTGGGTTCCTTAGAGGCACTGGCAATTAAAAAAACAACTTTTCTCCAATCAATTAGACTATGAATATTAAACCGTCTATACGTGCCCTGTATTTAGACAATTTTGCATTTTCGCAGCAGTCTAAACGTTCAATATCCGTTGATGTGGCCAGCCGCAGCTGTTGTGACGTCAGAATTCTGACTTCAACAGCCCTTTACCCGCTTATTTGACGCTTATAAAATTAACTGCCCCTAAAATTGAGGAGATTCCTGCTAAATGTAGTCTAAAAATAGCTAAATCTACTGAGGATTCTCTATGAGCAATATTTGCTGATAGTGGAGGATAGACAGTTCACCCGGTTCCTGCTCCATTTTCAACTATTCTTCTTAATAATAATAAAGTCGCAGATAAAATCTACCTGCACCCTTTTCTTGCCACACCCTGTCCAACGCCTCGGCACATTTCTAGACTCCTAGAAAAGTAAGTAATACCTTAATCGTCCTTGTAGGTACTTACTTCTTTAAAACATGTCAGGATAAGTCGAATGGTAAGATCTTCCAGATCTACAAAATCAATTTAGACTTATTTGGGATTCTTATGCAGTATTCTTAATAACCTGCCGAGATATAGAGATAACAGCTCGTCCATGGTACCTCTACGGGAACCACGACCACGGTCTTGTTTTTTCTTCTCCATTTCCTCGATTTTAACTTTGTCGGCTCATATGGACGATGATGCACCGCAGTTAAGTGTCCTTCTGATCACCTCGTTTGAGCAGGAGTACCAGGAGTCTTGAGAATTTAAATTTTACAACTGATTTATGTGCGATTATATTATAATAACCTCCATAACAGTAAGTAGTAAAAGAAATAATTAAGTGGCAACTGTGGGGCGATGAAGATGGTGCTCTGGACCGAAAATTCCCTTTAAATGTGTCAAATGTTGTGAAGAAGCAACCTCAAGTCCCAAATATCCTCTCAAACGCCTATATAGGTTAAGGTGTCATCAGCTTGAATAAATTTCGAGGTATATCCGATATTATGACGGTATGAGTAGGTGTATGGTGAGAAGGGCTTCAGCCTGCACCCCACCCAAACGACCAGGCAATGCATGGGCATCATAACCTTATACATGGTGAGACTCCCTACTCAAACCTTCCAAACTTTTTTTTTTCAAGGCCAGGAGAGGAGTTTCATGAGAGAAGTTGAAGTAATTTCATTCTCTTGTATAGTGATTTTGGCCAAAATATTGAGTCTGAGGCCTTTTATTATACCTCTCGTATACCTATAAGTAGCGGAAGGAGTCCTCGTGGTCTGTTCAACATTTGGGATAGACTGAGTCCCTCCTCGCCTTAATAAGTTGTAATTGCCTGTTCAGACTGTTGTGAACAAGGAGCTCATTTGATGATATTTATGATCAATTGATGTTTGTATTCAAGAAGAAATTACCAAACATTGATATCCGATTGGAAAAATTGCAAGAAATGGTATTCAAATGCATTATGGAGATGTTACCTTATCTTAAGATCTAATTTCTATGTTATCTTCACCCTCAGAAACAATCAAAATTTATTCGAACTGCTATTGCTTCATCCTCCAATTGATTTTGACTAGCGTTATTTTGGTCTTGGAGCTCTGTATGATAAACAATAGAACAATATTTTCATGTCCCACAAATTTTGACTGATCCTTCCGAAACATTTTATTGACGAAACCTGAAAGCAGTAGTAGTATGCATGGTGGGTCGGGGTGGTGCACCCCAAGCGACTAGGCCACCAAGGGCCCTTTTCGCCGTTTTTTTTTGCACCCCTTAATGCCTGAAAGCAGACATTACAAAGACGGCTGAGTGCTGGAGCTCCATCATGCTGAAACCCACAAGTTCCAAATTCATCTTCTTCAGCAAGTTTGCCAAATTTAATTGTAAAAACACTATAAATGCTCTTATTAAAGTCCCAGGGATCTTGCAGAAGTAACAATCTTGTTCAATCTTAATTTTAAGGCATCTATGGTATTGTCGAAGTTTTTGAAAATCAACCAGATTTCTTTACAGGTGGTCCTAACTTTTAAATTTTCTCTCCTCTATCCTGGGATCTATCCAGAGGCAACTTTCGGGTGTGTTAATGCTCTGCTGTTGCCCCAGAGAGAGAAGATTCGTTTCTTTTGTTGTGTTTTGTCCAAGTAACACTCTCCTTGTTAATTACAAGCACTAAAAATCGCCAGGATATCAAAATCTGGCCAAATCATAGAAACACTTGAGGTTGGCTGTATGCCCAAGGGTGTCCAAGCCATAAAAATAGAAGAAGAAGAAGAAGAAGAAGAGAACCATCTTTGGAAATGTGTGGACATTTATCTCATCAAATATGGTCATTGTGAATATTGAACATTCCATTTATTGCGACCGAAGGTCGCCAATTGTGATTTTTTTGCACAATTATTTTTTGACGAAGTTGTTGCAGTCAAAAATCCGATGATGCAATCGAAGAAACCACTCAACTACTGTCCCTACTTTGTTCGATGGATCTTCTTCTTCTTTACGGTTTATGGCCTTTAGCTTTTACCAGCTATTTGGCCAGCACATTATTCTTCTTTGTTATGCTGAAGCCACCAGGGTACTCATTGAAGAGTGTCTGAGATGTCCCATCCCCTGGTTGGACTGTGATTTTATTCTTTAGGAAGTTCTTGAAACTTGGTGATGAGTTGGAACTTGATGTGGGTAGTTAGTAGGGACAAATAGCACACACAAAGGATAAGACTTTTCACGCTTGAGGGCAACGGCCAAGCGACTTTCACAAAACCGAAAAGTTGCCTCGGAAACAAGAACCCAGGAGAGAGTAGAATAGAAGGATCGACGATGATGGAAGGAAGGTCAACAACAATAGGAAGTGTTAGTAATCACCAATATTTTATCGCACTATTAAATATTCTCGAAACTATTTAATCAAAATTTCGGCGTGTTGTCGTTACAGTGGCCAGCACGCGAATCCCTTCGATGGATCTTTGCTTGTGCATAATTACATAATACGAATTCACTATTCATAAAACGAGAACGTATGTCTATACTATCTGTCCAAATGTCCACTGAGTGTTGTCCGTTGTCATACCACACTGATTCTGACTAAACAATTTCATTTGATTCGATTTGATTCGTACACTTATTTCTAAGTCGAACCAGATGTGGTACGAAGTTCGTGTCAGTGGCGTGTGTTGAGGAATAATGAATATCCTACAAATATATTATTTCGACAAGGTATTGACGAAGTAGAGCCTTGCAACTTTTTGATAACAATAAATATTATATAATGCAAGTAAATAAGAATGATAATAATTATTGTTATCATCATGATAGAAATATCATGTCAAATATCATGTCACCTACCTACTGGTTGCCGTAAAGAAAGAATAACACCTCCGTTTTCTTATTATGCAAGTAAAATATTCCAGCAATTTAACCACAAGAATACGTACTAGGGAGTTCAATCGTTTCCCAGGACAAACAAGGAAATAGATTTTTAGGCATTCGTGCAATTAATAAGTTACTCATAGTTTATCACACCGTACAATATTACAGGTAATTCTGCTAATTTCGATTAAAAACGTTTCAAATCACAACACAAACCTAGTTAGTAGGTATATTTACGGCTGTCACTAACACTACTGACAAGTAGCCGATCAGCTGGACGACAATCTTATCGTAATATCGTATCAATCTAAGCGTATCAAGACCCGAGTCGGTACTTCCGTCTCACTCTCGCTCATCTTTTTAGAATTGCTGACGATTCAAACGTATTTCTGACAATACGTCCCAATTTAACTCGATTGACTATGCAATGCAATAGAAGAAGTAAGAAAATGTATCCTTAGTTATCACAACAGACAACTCTCAGTGTACAGACAGTACTGAGGCTTAGACATCCGATGATGATAAGATAGTAAAAGAAACAAAGACAGAATATAAGGATCGTTATGGTTTGCTAGAGCCTGCGCACTCAGGGATCGGAGAATTTAACAATTTGAGGTTAAGTTTCTAACTTTCTAGCTCATAATGTTCGCAGCCAGGAAAGCATCACCGTGTAAAGAGTGTTGCGTACATTTGAGTAGCTTTTACCTGTTATCCAAAATCCACCGTACCCCAAATGCAACAACATGGGAACGCCACTGTCTTATGAAAGCGGAAATTCTGAATTGATCTGGTTCCCTTAATACTTGACACTTTTGACAGTAATGACGGCATGCCAAGATCAATGCAACAAAGTGTATTGGCGATATGATTTCTGTGTTAAATAAATATGCATAAGGTATTAAAAATAAGATGACAAGATAATATAATCAATTATTACGTTGTAAGTTTTGTAATAAAGCATTTTGACTTCATTTTCTAAATTCGGTCTTAAAGCGCATTAATTTTGATAATTTACTGCTACTTTGCAAGCCAATGGATTATTATTATGTTAAATGTCTTTTTTATAGCTGTAAATTTTTATCGATTCATCGCGAAATCAAATTTATTCGGTAAATGTTCCTCTTTAACTAATGCTAATCGGCATTTATTAGATGTTCAGATATTAAAATCAAGTCAATCTGTTATTTGAATAATTCATTACGTAAGTTCACCAGTAAATTTTTTCCTGATACTATTCTGTTATATACTTACTGTGGAAACAAATCTAAATAGAGGAATGAAAAATCATCTTTGACGACCCAGTCGTTAATATAACGTTCCATAGGACGTTAAAAATCACAGGTAAATTTAGGCTTATATTCGAGGCACGTATACCCATCTTAATTTTTTTATTGGCAGTCTTTTTCGGTGACAACTTGAAAAAAAAATTCTGAATTCGTAGAAAAAAGTTCGAATTCGAAGGAAAATTAATTCATATTCATATTCATATTGACGAATATAAAGATATGTACAAGATATCGAGGTATCAGTAGCCTATAGCGAATAAACGCATGGTCAATCCAAAGGACGGGGGTTCGATTCCCGAAAAAGGGCGGAAATCGTATGGGAAATATTTTTCCTTCTCGTTCAAGGAAATTTTTGACTTCGCTGTTAATAGTTTGTGCTTTAATAAAAATTATGTCAAATTACACGCTCACTATCTGTCACTATCTGGTACGGTACACACTTACACATTAGTTTTCTAAATTTTGTAAAATGTCACATTGTCACATTGTCACACGAAAAAGTTGTTTGATAAATTTGAAGTTGGAAAATTCTAATGTTCACTTGTTTATAACTCACAAACTACTCAATCCCGATTCCAATTATTGTGCAAACCCCCTGCATTCGATTTTCTAAGACAATTTAGGTACTTCAAATTATGCAAATGTAGTTATTCTGGGACACTGTAGGTATAGTGATATTGAAATGAGACGGGGGACCGCAGTGTCCTTATTTCGCTTTTTATTCTTCGAATTCGCATTTTTGTTCGAATTCGCCCTTCTTTATTCGAATTCACACTTTATTCTTCAAATTCGCACTTTAATTTTCGAATTCCGATTTCGCTTTTTTCTTACAATGCGCAGTCTTCTTCAAATCCACTTTTTTCTTTGTATTCACTTTTTATTGGATTTCGTTTTTTATTCTTCGAATTCGCATTTTTCTTCGAATTCGCATTTTTTTCTTCGAATTAGCACTCTTCTTCCTCTTTTTGCTGCACTTTTTATTCGAATTCGCACTTTATTCTTTGAATTCCCAATTTTTTGTTCAAGCTCTAACGAAAAAGACTGCCATGGTCCCTCTACGCTAACGTAGCCTTGTACACTTAATATAACAAGCTATGAACACCAAACCATTTTTACTGGCGTTAAAGCCACGTATGTAGCTATACGCTATCATTGATGTCAAGAATATTTTTCGACTTACCATTTTTGTGGTGCTATTTCAGTCAATTTCAGGTACCTGGAACAAAAAAAACATACTGTAAATTTCATTCAGATTCTTTCACAGCTACCTAGACAAAATGTTAAAATGTCATTAGTATGTACTACAATAGCACGAATGAATATGATTCAATGATTTCCTATGAAATATCGACAACTGGTGGATCGTTGCGCGTGATTCTTGTTTGTGTTCGTTCTTGTTTAATGTTGCGGTTTCACTTATTCGTTTATGTTCCATATAGAGCTAGTATTTCCGTTCCGTGCTAATAATAATTCAAGTTGAGTTTTCGAAATCGAAATTTTTCAGCACCACAACATATTATTTTGGACTCGGGGGCTCAAAAATTCAATTAAAAAATCTCTAAATTTAGAGGTGTGTACAAGAATAAATTATTTCTTCTACCACCCTTTTTGGAGCTTTATAATTAAGATTTTACGTTTATTATCCTGTTGATTTCAGTTTAATAACAAAGTATGTGCTTACATTCCTCATGTCGTAAAATAATAAGAGCAACTCACGCATGGAAGTCAACTAATACAGCTCAGTATGTGAAATAATGAATGAAAAATCACGAGTAAAAGTCAATCACAGCTCAACACGTTCAGGAAGTCACGGCATGCCGATATCAACATATAAAGAGCGTCTTATAAGGTAATATAATATTTTTAAAGCTGCATGATAATTCCCCCATAAAGTCGTAGAAAAAATTTTCATCTCGCAGAAAATGGCTATTATACACTTGGAGGTTCCAATAACGCTCGCCCACGGCTCATGTTGAAATTTTCGTCCTAGTGAATAATAGCCATCGTTAAATTTGTTCATAAAATGAAACTTCTGGGCTGTTGCATAATATCACAAATTTTATAAACTATATTTTATTATAGTTGGCTGTGCTATTAATAAAAATTATTATAGCCTGCTGTGAATTTATCGCTTAGATTGTCGAAGGGCTTCCTTCTGTTCTTTATGGCTTGAAATGTTCAAACCGTTCAACATGTTCTGGTTCTGACATATTGTCATTCAAGGACGAGAAATCAGACTCCATTATGCAGATTAAGCTTTAATGAATTGAATATATTAATTAGGTGAGTAAACCGTTATGTTATCCTCATCGTAACTTTCACAGGAGTGGTGCACTTCATCATATAATAAATTCAGGGAGTGATTGATGAAGTCGTTTCAAGAAGAAAGTTCTAATGTCCGCTTTTGAACTACAGCAAGATGATACGGTTTTAAGACGGAAAAAAAAATTTTTAATAAAAAAAAAAATTATAAGTCACTGATTTCCCAAAAACTATGGTTGAAATCCACGTTTCTTTCTGAGTACCTACCTACTTAAACGTAGTCTTTTGTTTTCATGTCATTAAGTGGATATAAAAAAAAATTAACAAAAAAAACTATCACATTAAAAAAAAATTCTACTATTTTTTTTTTTTTTAAAACAACGACATTTTTCCACGGAATGTCGGCATAAGCAAAATCCACTCACCAAAAAATAATAAAACAAGCAATATTCGGTGAAAAAAATGATTTTTTTTCATCGAAAGAAAAATAAATTTTGAAAAAAAAAGGTTTTTTCGATGTGAAAATTTTGGTCTCCTTGATTTTTTTACCCAATGACATGGAAACCGGATACAGCGAGCATAAGATAAATAAAAGTTGGCTATGAAAGCCCTGGGATCTAGTCGGCTTTGAAATTTTTTTAAATGTCAAAACGAACGATTTAGAACAAAATACGCAAATTTGCCCGATTTAACTCTACTTCGGATCTCTTTTAAAATAACTGAGATCCCCATGAATTTTCTCTATACATAGGTATAAATGGGAACCAGAAAATGTTATTAGAAAAAAATTGGCAATTCTGCTAATTGCGCTCTTAATGATCAAAAGTTGATTAATTATTCAGGTAAAGAATGCTAAAAATAATTCCAGTGATGGAAGATAGGTATAGGATATGGGTAGGTATTATAGTGGCGACACGCTTTGTTATTTTTGTTGACATATTTGTCACTCTAAACTGGAGCGCTGCTGCGTAATATAGGGGCTTACAAGTCCGTATATGAGCCATAGTGTCTGTCTGCGATCTGCTGAACGAGGGGTCCTGGATGATACGTCAGTCACAGACAGGACTAAATGACAAACGCAATGGGGTTGCGGATGTCACCGTACTTAGTAAAATAACCACAAAACGGTCATTTACAGTTTTATGGCATCTTCCAAAACCGCCTTCGACGAGATTTTATCAGCTTGGCTGAGACAACGTGGAAAGCGCCTGTATAGACGCTCAGACTGGAATAATATGATAATATGAAACTGGTGCTTGGACTGGTGCCGGTGGCTTATCCTACGAATGGTGTTCTCTCAGAGGGAATGTGTGCATGTGAAATTCATAGACTACATAATCAATATAGATTTAAAATAATAATAATTAACATTATTATAACATAATTAAGATTAATTTTACACATAATTTCTCGTTGTTTTTATTATTCCTCATAGTACATAATATGCTGACGATTTTTTTTTATAATTAGTGCAACAAATTATATTTATAATCCAATCCCCTAAGTAGAGCCACCCTCATGAAGCCATTGAGGAAATAACTGAAATAATTAAAGTCTTCTTATTATGCAATTTTTTTTACAAAAACATATCTACAGGAGGGTGATTCATGGCTAATGCTACGTGGTGGATAATTCCAGGTAGAGGATCAAAAAATTTTGCCAACAGGATTTTTATATTCGGCTTCATGATGAGATGACCTATCAGCAAATTTAAAATCCAGGACCGTATCCTTCTTGAAAAGAAATGGTTTGCAATTTTTTTTACAGAAAATCACATTTTCCAATCGACTTTTGAGAAAAACCGCATCGGGATAGGGAAAAAATACGGATACGGATAAGTACAGGAAAAATTTATGAAATGAGATTCTTTAAGTGGCACTTCGACCAGTTCCACAAAAACAGATCAAAAAACTTAAGAACTTCGATCTACCTAAATTACAATTTTCAATTTTGGCTGCAATTTCAATCAAAATTTTGCCTTAGAAATTGTTTCTATAAAGTTCCTCAAAATATATTAAAATTATTTCGAGCTGTGGTAGGTATACCTAGTGAATTTACGGGTAAGCCTATGCTACCCGTGAATCCGATGCCGTTTTTTTGCAAGTATTAGGAAAATGCGCTTTTCTGTAAAAAAGTAGGTACGGTCCTGGATTTTAAATTTGCTGATAGGTCATTTGGGAGTGCCTAGGTAGAAGAGTATTTCTGCTAAATTTTGTTGGACTTTAAGATATCGTCAATTAAAATTTAAGCCCAAACATAGAAAATGTTTGTACCTTCGTACCTAAAAAAAAAAGGGGCAAAAAAAAGTCCTAGATTGAGACTTGCCTCATTGTCTTCTACGTGGCCTTTGCATTTACAACTACTTACGTCAAATTAGTCATGAATCAGCCTCTAGGTAGGTATATTGAGTATTTTAGGAGGAGTGTTGTCAGTTTTGCCGTCTTAAGAACAATATCTAAGAGCATCTTGAAAAATTGAGCGTAAACATTCTTTTCATGATTAAGGTGTGTTGCTGTAATATAATGCAAGTACCATAAAGCTTACCTTTTTTTATTTAAAACCCTGTATATGCGGCACTTCACGCCATGCAAATGCAAATCTGACAATTTGAAAAAGAATTGATTTCCTCAATTTTTTGACATTTACTGCTCAAAAGAACCCTTCTGGTAAATTTTCAGACTTTTTTGAATACTTGTTCAAAAACTATCAAATTAAAAAAAATCGCATCGCTTTCCTAATAGGTCCAAATTAAACCTTTTTTGATTTTAATTTTTTGATTTTAGATGTCCTTTACAGAAAAAAAAATACAAAAATTTTTTCAAGTGTTTATGATTAAGATTTTTGAGTTTGAAACTTTAAATCGCGTTTTTGAAAGTATGTATGTAATTTGAAATCTTTCGATTTGTTTTATTTGTTTTTTTTTTTTATTTCAAACTAGGCACTAATCTTCCAACAACTTTTAAGACTGGTCCGGTCTTAGGCCCTTAATAACTATTTTTTTTCGATTTTTGAAAATCTGAAAAAAAAATTCTCTATAAATTTGTTATTTCTATTTTATTTAATTTATTTATTATTCTTACATTATAAGTACCGAGCCAAAATCTTTAAAAATAGAATCTGGACTACAAAATTCAAAAATTCAAATTAAAAAAAAGATTGTTTTATTTGAAAATCGGACTTAATTATCAGATTTACCGTAGCTTATACTATTACAACCCAAAATTTTATAAAAAAACGCGTCTAAATTAAAAAAAATATATGTCCAAAGGGGGGTCCACGTGATTATTATTATTTTTTTTGGTAATTGTTTACATCCGCGGCTCCTAAGTTTCATCAATTTTTTCGGGACCGAGGAGCGAAATAGGGGTGCTGGGTGGGTAAGAAGCTAAAAACAGCCAGGGCAAACTTATATCAAGGTCACCACTAAGGCCTCTTTGGCACTACGGTCGAATTTCTATTTTTTTTTCACTTTCAGGGCAAGGAATATCTTCGAGAATAACGGTAGCACGCTTTTTATTTTAAAATTTGCATTTATTTTGCATTTATACTCCAAAAATACGCGACATCGCTCGCTATTATATTCCGACTACGTTTGCATGCCGCGTATGTTGCGTCTGTTACCAGACCGGCTCTGGTGTTGTTTACGAGTTTCCGCCGTCCTCTCGACACTCTGACCTTGCATGTTTATTATGATATTCACTGTTCTAAACAGGCCCGCACTCAGGAAGACCTTCTTTTGATGCCGTTTTGTTCGCTTATCTTTCATTTGCCCAGCAAATGAATACCTTCCTGGTGTTACTATAGGTATGTTCTCCACCCCTATATAGGTGCCATAGTGAAACTGTAGGAGCCGCAGATGTAAATAATGACCTTTTTTTTATAAGAAAATCATTTTTCGAAAGCGAACTGATGATTTTTTCTGCTAGCCCTTGAACCGCTGATTCAGAACATATAAGGTATTAGGGGACTTATGCTCGGAAATTTCCCAAATCGAGCCTGAAAGAGAGCCAAAAATTTTAGAAATAGCAAGTTACAAAATTCAAAAATTCATATCCCCAAAAAAGAATGTTTTCATTGGAAAACGAACTTTATAAAAAAACCGCGACCAAATTAAAAAAAATGTGCAAAGTGGGGACGCCACGCGATTTTTTTTTTCAAACAAATGCATTTTTCAAAAGCGAACTTGTGATTTTTACTGGTAGCCCAAACTGCTGATTCAGAATATATAGGAGTAACTTATGCTCCAGAATATCCCAAATCGAGCCCCAAAGAGAGCCAAAAATTAACAAAAAAAAAGCAAGTTACAAGATTCAAAAATTCATATTCCAAAAAAGATTGTTTTAATTGATAAACGGACTTAATTATCACATTCTCCGTGGCTTATTAAACTATTATAACCCAAAATTTTATAAAAAACCACGTGATTATTTTTTTTTTGCATTTTTCGAAAGCCAGCTGATGATTTTTCACTGCTACTCTTTGGCACGCTGGTTCAGAATATATGAGGTATTAGGGGTCGTCGAAGCCAGGAAGTGTCCAAAATCGAACCCCAAAGAGAGTCAAAAATCGAAAGTTACGAATTTAAAAAATCATATCCCTGATGAAACAATGGCTTTTGAAAAGGAAACGGACTTTATTTTCATATTCGCCGTGGCTAAAAGTATTAGAGGCCAGGATTTCGTTGAAAAACCACGTCCAAACTAAAAAATCAATTCAAAGGGACCCTTTGATCATTTTTCTCCAAAAAAAAGCATTTTTCGAAAGCGAGCTGATGATTTTTTCTGGTAATACTTGGAACGCTGATTCAGAATATATAAGGTATCAGGGAAGACTTATGTTCGTAAAATGTCCTAAATCTAGCCCCAAAGAGAGACAAAAATTTAAGAAATAGCAAATTTAAATTTCAAAAATTCTATTCCAAAAATAGGTTGTAATTGAAAAATGTACCTACTAAATTATCAGATTCGCAGTAGTTTAAACGATTATAACCAAAAATTTTGATCAAATTGAAAAACATTTTCAAAGGGGGAACCAAGTGATTTTCTTTTTCAAAAAAAGCATTTTTCAAAAGCAAACTGATTATTTTTTTGTAGCTCTTGAAATGCTGATTCAGAATAAATATAAGGTAGGTAGGTAGGTACTCTTTTTTTAAATTATTTTGAATTGATTTTAACACATTTTAATTTATTTATTTAATTTATTTATTTATTTATTTAATCAATTTGCCCAACAGAACAGGTCCACTTACAGGCAAACTAAAAAAGTGAATACAATTAATAATAACAAAAGCAAACCAAAGGTAACCCCAAACAATCATAAATAATATTCAGTCTCACTGAATGAACAAAAACAGGAATAACAAAGTTATCAATAAAACAAAAGTCAATTGTTAAAAGTTAATTGTTGTTAATTAATGAGTAAAATTAAATTGAACTCAATGATTTTTTTTTAATTTAAAAAAATCGAAAAAAATCGACATTTGAAAGAATAGTAGTTTTAAATAAAAAAATTCACTCATTTCAAAAAAACACGAAAAAATCCTCTTTTTTGTATTTTTTCTGTAAAGGTCATATAAAAAAACAAAAAAAGTTTCAATTTGGACCATTATTAAGAAAGTTTCCCAGAATGGCTTTGTTTAGGGGTCCTAAAAAATGTAAAAAAATTGAGGAAATCAAAAATAAAATTTTTTCCCACCGTCCGATTTGATGGCGACTCATACCTATACAATAGGTAAATGAACAAAGACCATTGTCAAAATTCAATAATAATTATGTTCGCTTTATTGATTTTTACGTCGCAAAAAATTCAGGAGTAAAACGACATATTATTTGAAAAAAAATATTTTTTTTGAAAGAACGTCTAGCTATTTCTGCGAAATAGTATTCCGTACACTGTTATTTGATACCTACAAACATGTGTATCTGACTTGGATGTTCATATAGGTACATATTATATGACTTATTTAGCCAGTTTTTGTAAATATTTACATACCTATATAGTGTACTTACACGACATTACAGCGCAACGTCGCGACAGTGTTTTGAACTCGTACAGGAACTTTTAAATAATACGGAAAACATGCACTCTTTCATGGAAAGAGAAGTATGTAATAAAGTCAAGGTAGCATGACTTCCTTTGTATAACATAATGACGTTTCAGATTTCAAACGCAAATAGAAAGATCATGCACAGCAAAAAATTTCCAACACTAGAAGAACACTACTCCGAGTTTATATAGGTCCCTCTAGAAGTGTAAATATTTTAACACTAGAATTAGTGTAAATGTTAGTGTCATGAATACACTAGGGTAGTGTTAAATTGCGGCCCAAAATTTACACTGTGTAGTGAAAATATATTCATCGCAGTGTAATTTTCACTAGGTATTAGTGTAAAAATGCCAAAAATAGAGTAACCCACAGTGTTTAATTCAAGGTCATAGTTACACTACTCGGGTTATCTTATTCACTGCAAGTGTAATTACGCAACTGTACAGTGCAATTTCCACTAGGCCTTAGTGTAAAAATTTCAAAATTAAAGTTCACTTACAGTGCTCAATTACACTATTACCTGTTTTATTATTCACTAGAAGTGTTATCAGGTAACACGGCATATTCCAAAAAAAAGCAAAATACCTATATAGCTTAAAAAATTTATTTAAAATAAAAAAATGTACAGAAAAATCAACATTGCTTAAATTATTTATTAATAAACAAAAACATAAAACACCTTCTAACGTAACACCAGGTTCTCAGGTATACAGACTCAGTTTTGTAACTTGTAACTCTGAAATTCCAGTAATAAGCACTATACGTAAAAAATGTCATGGATTAAAATAATTTGAGATGGGTGATAAGCTGACAAGTTAGTGCTCAAATTAATCCCCTTCCTTTCCTCCTTCTTTCAGGTGTGGTAGCTTTGAAATTTTAAATAAGAATAACCCTTATTTCCATGTTCTGGCATAGTGATGAAAATCCGCGCATTCATGTGTATGAATGCAACTGTTGAAGAACTGATAGGTACCTATGGTAGTTAAAGAATTAGTATGATAAATAATAGTTTGGGAAACAAAACCAACTTACCTGATTACTTTAAACTATTGTTGCAGCTCACTAAATTAGACGCACGCTTTACTTACCCTACACTACGCCGACCGTGGAAAAGAATGAAAAGATGATGAAACTGCATTGCGTAGATGACACGATCATGTAACGCGCATGTTCTTTTGGAACTTTTACACTACCTGTGTTTTTTCCATAGCCGCTAGTGTTGTTTGTCACTCAAGTAGTAAGAAAAAACACTGGGAGAGTTTTCTTTACATCGCAAAGCTTTTGCTTCGGTATATTTTACTGGTCTAGAGTTTTTGTACACTACTAAAAATCAGTGTAAAAATTGAGTGTAATTTAACACTAAAAATTAACTCTAAATTAACACTACAATTTTTACCGGAACACTAGAAAATTTACACGGGCGAAATTTTTTACTGTGTGGCAGCTCAAACATGCAAACGCAAATTAACTTCTGCATGGAAATAGAATAAAATTGCCATCAATGCGATACCATATTCGTTAATTCATAAATTTGTATGCTTGCCTTAAAAAATAAATATAATTCTATTAGTGTGAGACGTAACTTATTGTGACTAAGCTTAGAAAAAAAATTGGTTCATCGATCAGCCAAAATATTCTAATCTCTCATAATTATTTTTATGGAAGTAAATCTTGAAGGTAGATAGATTAATCTGGGCCCATGACCTTTGAATAAAAAATGCTGGCAATTCGCAAAACTTGAGGGGTATAATAATAATTATTTGATTGATCTATAAATGAAAATTAAGAACATAATTGATTATGGCCCAAGTTATTTGATTTTGCTTGATGAAAAACTGACATTTTTCTTTGTAAAGCGTTCAAAAATGGTTTCGAATTTTTCAACCCTGACATTGATTAAATAAATCCTTTCGCCCGTAATAGAAACAAATCGTCTGCGCTAAGGCCAAGGGTGAGACAAAAAGCAATAACATTTGGCAACCTAGTCAGACTGCATGATTTGGAATAGCGACTCCCGATGCCGTACACGCAGTTCATGAATTCGAGGAATTTCTAATACGAGAAACGCTCTGGCGCCGGGACGCCAAGCGCAACCGGACGACGTTTCCAGGACTGTGACCTGCAGGAGCTCGTTCCGCAACAAGGGTTTTAGATGCCTCCGTGACGATGTCTGCAAGCTAGAGGCAGACGTCGAAATCGATTCCTCGAAACATTAGATATGCATGGAAAAGCAATAAAATTGGTTTAAATGCTTTGGGCTGCACAGGTATGGTAGGTATAATTTGTGACTTATTATTGGAAACAGTGGATGTCAAGAAAAATAATCAAAACTCATATACCTACCCTGACCGGATATGTCTTACATATCTATTTTCTTGCGTAGTCAAAAAAGAGGAAGGGGCATGGAAAAACTTTACAGTTCGCTGCCGACCGTCAATTTTGAAAAAAACCCTATGACAGATATCTAGGTATATCTGCTTGCACATTACTGATGTAAGGATTTCACGAAGATGCGGAAGAACATCAAGCATAAGCATCTGCAAAAAGAAGATTAGCGTAATAAGTATAAGATTGTGCATGTTGACAACCCGGAATCCGGGACATTATCCAATTAGTTTTTCAACTTCCTTGGGCGCTCTCATCATGTTTTCGTAGTCTGACAACTTTTTTCCATGCTTGTCAGAATTCTCCAACTCTTACTATAACTCCAAAGTCCCTTTCTTCTTTACTTAATTGATTTTTTGGGACAAACCATGATACCAGCATGAAGCTTTGCATCAACTTTAACGACTATGAGCTGCAATGTCGTAATTTTATCAAGCAGATGATTACCATCTCTCATTCTCTACTTATAGCACTGGAAAGTGGTCAATGACATCTACCTACAACAATGCTTACATCCTCTAGTCTATAATAACAATTATCATTTTAACTCTCGAAAGCATTGGCTAAAGTAGACAAAAGCAGTTGAGAGTCTCAGATTTTGCTCTCGCACTTTCGAGGTAACATTTGACCACCCGTCCCATGTTGATCTACCTTGGAGGAACTATTTCGGGTTACGTCAGAATTTGGGTGTGATTGTTGATTGTATTAATGCGAGTTAGCCAAGAAGACATCAATGAAGCTTAGATGGTCAATTACTAAGTCCTGGATGCTTCTTCTCTGATGTACCACCACCGCTCAATTAGCAACGTCAAAGACACTAATTGGAACAGAGGTAAATCATGACATCGAAAGAGTAGGTACGCAGATACGAGAATAAATACGAGTAGCCCTCAGCAAAAAATTTCGGCAAGGATCTAGAAGTTTTTGGGAAGCTGGAGACTGTTAAATACGTATTGGTCATTTTCAGAACGAACTTATTGGGCATGTAAAAAGGCAGTGTCCTAGAAGATGCTCCCAATACCAATTCTATTAAACCCACCCGATTTTTTGATTATATTTTCTATTATTTAGACCAATATTTCACACTCAGAAATTCTAGAATTCGCAATATTATAAACTTCCAGACTTCGATGGCCTTTATGTCACACTTAATTTCCTTAATCCTCCAAAAAACACCCAAATACAATCTAAATTGCAGCCCGACGCAAGGAGAATCCTGAAATAGTCAAACATTGCAGACCAGAACTGGGTCAGTTATTATAGATGGTCAGAAGTTGTCACCAATACGGTCAGAATAACTCAAAACATCTCCAGTTTATCATTCATGATGATGATAATCTTCCTTTTGAATGTTATGGGAATTTTTATAGTTACGTCTCCTTTTGGCTTGATGGTCTGGGTTGATCTGAGAGATCACCCGCATATTTTTGACAGGCTTATCCATTAGTCAATTCTGCAGAGTTCATTTTAAGCGGCTTGATCTTTTTATCTTGCCAACCTTTTCGTTTCAACCACCACTCTTATGCTAGGTTCACCCTCCCCCCCCTTCTTGCTGACCCAGTAATGTGACATCCTATCGTCTATAGTCATGAAAAGTATCACTTTGCTGCCTGTCATCTTCAAACCAGTTTCATGTTCGATGATTTTGTTTGTAGTTGAGCTTAAGTTGAACTGAGGAAGTTCAACTAGGGAGGAGTTTAGTATTTCACGTATTTTACCGTGTATAGGGTGTGTCATAAATGTACCGACAAACTGTTAGGGGTATTAGGGGGATCAAAACAAACGTTTTTATCATAAACATCTGTCAAACAACGCTTCGTTCTCGAGATATATGCCCGTATTCACAAACGATAATTTCCTAAATAATTACGTAATTATTTAAACGAGTGAGATGGAGATATGCAGTTTTTTTGCAATAGAATGAGATGGGGATAATTGATTACGTAATTATTTAGGAAATTATCGTTTGTGAATACGGGCAATAGAGTGTTATTAAAGCTTTTTTTTTTAATCTGCACCATTATTATTGTGAAGAAAAATGTACGCCACTGACTTTCTTAAAATTAAGAAGAAAAAATCAATTTTTCGACATGCCCTCAAGAGGCTTCTGTTTTTTTCTCTTAAACGAAGCAAGATATGTAAAAATATCAAGTACAAGAAAAGCTGGGTTCTTAGTTGCTTTATCTTAAAAAAAAATTACAAAAAAATGTTACTGTGTGTTATTTTTTGGGAAAAGAACTCGAAATGTTGCCCCGTGAGAGTATCCCCCTGAAATACTGTCTGAAACTGTAATGAATTCAAAAGATGGTTTAAAAAGACCTCTTAAAGACCTCACTCTCACTCTCATTTGGATATCAATTAAAAAAAAATTATAAATTTGAACACCCTGTGTACCTATCTAAAGACAAAGCGTTTTTGGAATAATGTTAATGAGAAAAAAATGTTTTGACGCCACTACTACCCCTAAAAGATTGTTTTATGATACACTGAGTATGGAAGTATTTATGATAGGTACTTACCCTCTGTATACAGAACCTTAAAAATGCAATATTATACAGGGTGTACCATTAAAAAAAAGCACCAGTTAGTCTATGCATGCGCTTTTGAGAGTATGAATAAAAGATAAAAGCTTCCAAAGAGGCCAAAGAAAGATTTAAAATAAAAACGCTACGGGGAGGGGGGGGGTGATAAATTAAATATTACATTTCAGAGAAAAATAGATTTTTTTAAACAAGTTTGATTGATTTCATAGTTCTGATTTACAATTTCTAATTTAGTAATATATTTAGTGGGCCCTTGTTACGTTTTTTGAAAACATAGAAAAATATTTTCTTAAAATTTTTTTTTCGCATTTGTCCGGTAAAAAAATCATGAGAATCTAATTTCCCCTTTTTATGTTACTCAGAGAAGGGGTTGTCAGATAAAGTAAATTATTTTTATGATTATTGCAACAAATAAATAAGATCGCCCTGTATAAATAGCAAACAAGCGTGCCATCTGTACCCAAATAGCAGAAGGTATAGAGGACCTGGATGTTGTATTATATTACAAAGGGAGGGATGCTCATTTTGAATAAGATACACATTTGATGAGGGTGTTCTAGTCTACAGTGCCGGCCTCTGATTCCTTTGTTCCCTCCTGTTCAATTCACGAAAGTCTGCTTTCGAATAAGCGACATCTGGTAAAAGCCTAGAGAAGTTTGAGATCATGTTTAAAGATGTTTACAAGAAGAACTCAGAAACTTGTAAAACTTTTTAGTTTTATGACGGGGAGAGATGAGAGATGAAAAATAATACTTTTTACCGGAACTAGAAATCTGATTCTCCTATTTTATGGAGTTATTCTATGGACGGTCGTAAAAATAAATTGTGTAAGTATCAGCTTCTCGAGTAACCTCTATATGGTTTAAAACGACTCCAAAAAGAACACTTAAGTAACAATAGGTCATAAGAATATATCCAAGAGATTTAAAAATTGAACGCATAGGTAGAGGTATATTAACGTCTAAAATAAATTGATCGAAAATATAGGAAAATGATAGATAACCTATGCACATAAATAAATAATTAAGTAGTTATTGGCAGCAAAAAAGGGGATGTTGAATTATTCTTGATAGAGATAAGAAGATGAACCTACCTTTAGCTTATGGATAGTTTAATAATTAATTATAAAAATGGTAGGGGTTTTTAGGGATAAAAAATAATATAAAATTCTGAAATAAAATTATTCCAGATCCAGATCTGGCTTTTAAACCCACCAGCACCAGATTTAGATTAATCAAGGGTATGTAAAATATTGAGTCAATACGGGAGGTTCAATCAGCAGCAGTGGCGACATCTCGTCGAGTCTCGATCAAGCTACTTGAGGGGTCGGGCTGGCGCTTCTGTGGAGGGCTGTCCGAGGACTACGACGACGAGGTAGTTTTCTATTTTTAGACAATCGCAGAGGATGCGTCTCCACGAAAGCGGCTTGTCTATTTTACTGTCGCTCGTAAAACCAGTGAATTAAAGATGTTTGATATTCCTTTATTGCTCCCCGCCTAATTCTTATCTTCCCTGTGCCAAGAACAAAGCGCCTTCAATTTAGTGTTTCCCATTTGGCATTTCCGGTTTCGTTATAAATTTTAAAGCGCATGTACCTACGAGTTAATTGGTTTTCAAATTTTTATTTTATGCCATTTTAAAGCGAAACATTATTAAGCAAAAGTTCAATTTTTATAAATTATTGTTTAGTTTTTCTAGACTTTCAGGGTGTTGAAGTTAAAAAAAAATACAAAAAAAGTACACCACTGACTTGTTTACTAATTTTACAAAATTTTTTGTCTCTTGATATTTTTTCATGCTTATCTCACTTTGTTTTCCAGGAAAAATAAAATAAAAGCCCTATACCTAATGCATGTCGAAAAATTGTTTTTAATTTTAATGATTTTATTTTATCAGTTTTTCGACAAGCGTTGAGGCGGCTTAATTTTTTTTTCGAAAAGGAAGTAAGATACAAAAAAATATCAGGAAACAAAAAGCTGCATTTTTAGCTGTTTAACGAGAGCAAAAATATAAAATTTGCAAATAAGTCAGTGGGCGTAATATTTTTTTGTCAATATTATTCATGAGACTGACCCCCGGGACGTCACTGGAACTCATAATTATCATCTAGTGTTAGCTTTGCGTTTTATCACAACAAACAGCACTGATGCCAAATTTCATCGAAATCGACAAAAGAATCCTTGAGATAATTAATGAAAACTGACTTTTTTTACTTTAACACCCTGTATCTTGACAGCCAGACATTTTAGGACACATGTTTATAGAAAAAAAAAAACAGTTACTCTGATGTCTCCTGTCATGCCTGTAAATTATGAACAGTTATTCTGGGACACCTTCGCGTATTTCCAAATAAATTATGCATTTTTAAATTACCTACTGGAAAAAATTTATGATCTGGTTCGAAAAAATACAGTCAGCAGTCAGCTCGATTTTATTTTTTTATAAGATCCGGTTAGCTCGATTTTTTTTTATACAAGATCTGTTGCAGCTTTTTTTACCAGTTTCGGTCGGCTCGAATTTTTTATGCAAGGTCCGTCAACTCCAAAATTCGCTTTTGCCAGGTCAATGTCCGAAAATTGAGCTTCTCAATTTTGAGCTTCTCTATACTTAAAAAAAAATCGAGCTGACTGAATCTTCTCTAACATGACATTGTAAAAAAAGGATTTTGATGGGACTTTTGCAAAAATCGAATTTTCGAGCTGACTGAGTCAAACCTTGTCAAACTCACCTTGCGGCAAAAAAACATATAAAAAATACTTAGACCTCAAAAATCGAGCTGACTGGCCTTTGTCAAAAAAAAAAAAAAAATCCTGAAACTTGCAAAAAAAATCCAGCTCACTGGAAATTGTCAAAAAAATCAAGCTAACCGGACTTTTGCAAAAATCTAATTTTCGAACTGACCTCACCTTGTCCTGTGCAGATGCCTATACAAGTCATTTTGGTTATGGTATATGGATTCATATCGGTTATGGTATATACAGGGTGTCTGCTTAAGTTGGAACCATATGGAATTTTTTTTTATTGTTGGTTTTATGAAAAAATGTATTCTTGATAAAAAGTTGTGCATGGTCCAAAACTGAAAATGCAGTCATCTGATATCGATTTTTCTAAACCGTATACGAGGCGTGTCAAAAAATAAAATAGCTTTAAATAGCTTTTTTAAATAGAAAGGTAATTTAACAGTGAATCTATAGAGTGATTCGTATAAGAACTTACACAGAGCAGGGGCGTGTAGGGGACCCCAAAATTTGGTGATTTAATGCAACTTATTACTATACCAAGCTGTATCCCTGAGAAGTTATATAGGCCTTGAAATAGGGGCTCAAAGATCGAAAAAAATCAATATCTCAGGTATATTTAAACTTGGAAAAACCAAATTTGGTACATGGTGTATGTTTACCAAGAACATGATGCACCCATAAAATAATTCATAATTTTTTAGTCTGTTTGACTATTTAAGAAATTAAAATTTAATTTTATATGGAATTTAATTCTAAATTTATTTATCCTATTATTTATCAAAAAGCTTTGTAAACAAATTTTAAATTAAATTTCAAAGTTGACGATCAGGGAGAAAGTTGAAAATGACAAAGATTTTTGAAAAATAACAAGAGATAAATGTTTGAGAATTTAATTTCCCATAAAGTATCTAGCAACTTCTTAGATCGGCCAATGGGTTAAAAAATTATGTAAGAATTTGAAGGGTGCATCATCCCAAATCAACCCTCTAAAATGCTAAAATTTAACTCTACTTACTCTCGATTACTAATGCTCTTGGTATTCACACAACATGTAGGTACCAAATTTGGTTTTTCTAAGTTCAACTATATCTGAGATATTGATTTTTTTCGAAATTAGAAACAGCTATTTAAATTATATTCATATTATTTGGGGTCCCCTGTACACTTCAACTCTGCGTCGGTTTTTATGCGAATCACCCTGTATAAAATCACTAGTTTCGGATTTAATATACCTAAATAGTTTCCTAGTGTCTTTTTTCTTTTTTTGTTAAAAGTTATTCTAATTCTCAAAATAACGAAATTGTGGATTTTTTTATGTACCTACACCGAAGTATTGATTAACGCTGTTGAAATTTTCTTTGAAATTGATATTTAAAAATGTAAAAATTTGAAAAATGGAAAAAATTGAGAATAATTACCTACCTACATTTTTCTAAACGCGGCAACATCGCTTTAGTGTTGGCAGTTGAACATTTTGAGCCATTTTTTGCTCTGGGAGTGGACCAATTTAAAAAATTTGCATTCTGCCAATCAGCAAACTATTTACATGACTTATTCAAAGGGTGGAGTGCTAGAACGCTAATTAAAGATTTGTCAGATAATTATTGATTTTAAATTGCAAATTTTGAAAATAGGGTGAATATTTTGAATGGTCTTTATCAGTAATTAACTTTTCTAAAAGGGGGTAGAGTTTATTTCCAGCAATATCAGACCAACATTTTGACAATACAGGGCATTTTAAAATTAATATATAATTATCTGGCAGATCTGTAATTACCGTTCTAGCACTCCACCGAAAGTCTCGTAGATTTTTCATGAAGATGACCTTAAGTCAGAAACATGTAAAGTGAGACTCCACAATAAAAAAAGTACCTACCCATAATATTCCTATACAGGGTGTACCAGCTCGATTTAGACAACGGTAAGGGCCGTGTAAGTCTCGTCAAGACGAAACGTTTTTTATTTGAAGTTTTTGGATTTGGACCTTCGTTGCGGAAATCGACTTCCGTTTTTTAGTTTTTTGGCTCCAGTTTCGGCATTTTTAGGTTCTCGCCCAAACTGAAACTAGTTTTGGAAACTCCTTAGCTTCAGTTACAACTTTCATATTGAAGTCAAGGTTCTACCTCTGTTGGATGCAAAATGGCGACATGCCCAAGACTTTACATTTTAAGTCTTTGAATCAATTCAAATTGAATCAAATTGAAAAATTAAGATTTTGAATCCAACAGAGATAGAACCTTGATTTCAATATGAAAGTTGTAACTGAAGCTAAGGAGTTTCAAAAACTAGTTTCAGTTTGGGCGAGAACCTAAAAATGCCGAAACTGGAGCCAAAAAACTAAAAACCGGAAGTCGGCATTTTCCGCAACGAAGGTCCAAATCCAAAAACTTCAAATAAAAAAAACGTTTCGTCTTGACAAGACCTACACGGCGCTTACCGTTGTCTAAATCGAGCTGGTACACCCTGTATAGGTACCTATTGAAGTATCCACTTTGAAAATATAAGAATTTAATTACTCAATTATTTAGAAAAATAATTCATTTTAAACTTTGTGCATGTGTAATTCTCCTGCGGAACATCTTGAATCCATGCACCCATACCTATTTTAAAATAATTCTATTTATTATAGGTAGTAAGGCGTTGATTTATTTAATTTTTAGAACTAATTTTTAGAAATTTACTCTGCAGCATTTTGAAAGCAAATTCTCCCTTGCTTACTTGCTTAACGGATAGGATTTGGGTAAGTAAATTGCCTACTTAGGTACCTATCCAAAAAAAAAGAAGAATCAATTTTTAAGTAGGCGTCTGTAGGTATATAGGTACATTTAGGTATACAGTTATGAAATGAGGTTTACATTTTTTATGTACCTATGCCTATAAGTTTTATACAATTTAAGTAGGTATGTAATAAAATGTTACTACATTAAATAATGCATAGTTATTTTCAAAATTTGCACAGAAAAAATATATACATTTCATATATTTTAAGAATGTGTTTATATGTTTTTATATTCTGCCTTACCTATGAATATACGACCTTCCCGGTATCCTATTCATGCCATTCAGCCCATAAAGAAACGTTATAAAAGTCTGCGTTACGAGATATGCACTGAATTACACGAGGAAGGTCACCTGTTGTATTTAATGTCTCGGCATTTTAAAGATTTTTAAACCCTTTCTTATGAAAAGGGTTAGATGACTAAAGAAGTCAATTCGGCCTTGCCGCTTACCTTGAATTAAATTGCACTTTACTATTTTATTGCAGGATACCTATTATACCTACATGGATGAAATTCAGTCTGGTTTTTACCTTTGATGGCAAAGCTATAGTGAGACCTTCTGGTGCTCTAATGTGCATGTGTTTATTTCCAATAATAAATGTGTGGAAAACTGAAAATTAATAAGGTAAGTGGACCTGAAATTATTATTTTTTGTTTTAGGTGTAGGTGATATAACTTCATAGTTCAGTAGTTCACACTTTACCAAATTATTACATATTTAATATTCATATAATACCGGGTGTTTCAAAGATACAGGGCCAAATTCACAAGGGTAGTTCCTCTCATAAAATAAATATAGGTATGAGTTGAAAAAATAAATTTTAGCTTAAAATTACGCTTTGTTTCAAAGATACAGGATGTCAAAGTATAAAAAAATATAACAGTTTTTGTTTTTCCTAACTCGTGTAATTTAAAGCGATTTTGATTAAACTTAGCATCAACAATAAAGCAAACTAAGCTCTTTAAATTGGCTATTTCAGTCTTTGTAGATGTCTTCCAGTGGTGTACCTAAATGGCGTCCCTTTTCCGTCCCTATATTTTAAGCCCACTTACTTTATTGCAAAAATAAAAACATTATTTAATAGGCCATGCAATTGAGAACAAAGAAGTTTACTTTGATTTTTTCATGTATGGTGAACCGTTTTTGAGATATTTTTGAGATATGATTAGTGGCTTTGCCTGAGGAAAACTTCAAATATCTCAAAAACGGTGCACCATGAAAAACAAATAACTAATACTTTTTTGTTAAACAATGCGAGGGACATTCGATAATGTTTTAACATATGCAATAAAGTCAGTGGCGTAAAAGGAGGAAAAAAATTGCTCTAGCTCTGAATATCTACGCCACTGGAAGATATCTACAAAACTTGAAATAGCCAAATTAAATAGCTTTGTTTGTTTATTTTTCATGCTATTTTTATCACAATCAGTTTAAATTTATACGAGTTATAGCCAAAAACTGTTATATCTTTTAAACTTTGATACCATAAACGTCATTTTATTTAAATTAATTATTTCAAATTTTGAAATTTTTCAATATGAAACATCCTATATAACTATAAAAAGTTCAATTAAATACAAATATATGTTTAAAAAAAAAAACTAAAAAGGAATTTTCAGTTTAAATTGCTTGCAAAGGTTATTGTGATAGGCATACACTAAGTAGGTACCTAATAGTTATCAGGGCAACGATAACCGTTTCGCTACATCATCAACCGTTTGCAAATTTACTTTAGGTACCTACTTATCTACCGAAATTTTTTTATTTTCTATCAAACCAAAATTTTTAGGTAGGTTGTAATCAGTGCTTAAACAGGTTTCATGAAATCACTGATGCGGTACAGAAATTCAAGATTTCATGATAAATTTTAAAAAGGGTTTTAATAATACAAAAAAATTATGCCTCCCCTTAGAAATGGGGTTAAAAGTCACATTTATAACCTACAAATTCCTTGCAGTTTTCCTCAAAAACTTTTTTCTTATATAATTTTTAAATTTTTCAATTCATATTTTTTATTTGTCTTTTGCATTATTATATTTTTTCATATACGGGGGGGGGGGAGGGTCCCAGAATAAAAATAACAAACTTCGAAAATAAAATATTTATACTTGTTTTTAAGACAAAAAGTCTTAACAAAGTTACATCAGGGTGTTCGCAGTGCATCAAAGAATATTACATTTTTTTACTCCGAAACGGCTTAAAATTTTTTTATGAATTTTTATGTGCCGTTTTTCGATTAATTACAGGGTGATCATGGAGTAACTCGCGCACTCCGAATACAGGGCGATATAGAGCCCATTAAAATTGAAGATATTCTGCAAAAAAAAAAAAAAATTTAATCCGCGATTTTTCAATAAACGTGATAAAAATTAATGAAAAATTCAGGTTACTGTAACGAAATTTGAAGTTTGGCAACCGCTGTATAGAATGTAAAATATTCAAATGCCTTTATTGCTATGGAAATAAAAATAATAACAATACCATTTAGCCCGAACTTATTCACATGTTCAGTGCAGTGTTGTCACCTTTTTTTGTTTGTTCAAAAAACTGTGATATCTTTGGAAGAAAAGAACTTACAACACTGCAGTAAGAAAATTTACCACTCTTAAAAAGTGAAGTTTACCGCAGCAATATCTGAGTGCGCGAGTTACTGGTCAGCTGTATAGTTTAATATTACAGCAATAATTACATGTTTGTAATATGAGCCAGGGACGTAGGTATACCGTAGAAACGGCTTCAAATTTTTTACTCCCTAATTTTTATGCCACTGGATAAATTTTGGTTTTGACATATTTTTCAAAAGCTAAACCTTTCTGGTACAAAAAATACGTACCTAAGGTTTGCTATATAAATTGTCAAAAGTTTTTTTTTTTTGTATCGAGAAAGGAACAAAAATTACCTTATTAGGTATATGTTTTCTTCAATTTTTTTTTAACTTTTGAAGAAATTTACAGATTTGACGTGGAGCTCGTTTTTCTCCAGATCCCCCAACCAGGAAAAAATCCTAGCCACGTTTCTAAGCGCTATGAGCTCATTTTTTTTTGTTTTATTTATTTTTTTTTCAATTTTTATAGGTAAATATTTTTGAACCTATTTAATTGTGGGTACATATCTCAAAAACTCTTGAGAATTTAAATAACAAACCTTATCCACTTTTTATACCAGAAATGTCTAGCTTTCGGAAAAATAATGTCAAAACCAAAATTTATCCTGTGCTGGCATATAAGATAAGGAAAAGGACCAAAAAAGTTTGATCCCTATGGCACCGTACATCCCTGATTCAAATTATAAGCCGTTTTGTAGTTAGGTACACAAGAAAAAATTGTTTGGAACATTGAACACCCTGTAACTACGTTAATATAATATTCAATTTGGAGACTGTATTTAGAGACAATATTGAGACTGTTTGCCTTCATTTCAAATAAATATTCTATACCTTATAGAAGTTTGCCCCCTTTATTCCGGGACAGCTTGTGTAATGAACCTACCAGTGCTCAGTTTAGGTGTTTATAAGACATCGTACCTTTTAAAGAAGGTCACAATGTGAAGGAATGTTTATTTTTTAAATTATAGAGAAGATGTAATGAAAATAAAAATAAAATTTAGGTATATCTGCCGAGCTCTTTGTCGAGACTCGAAAATATATATATTTTTTTGGGCGTCATATTAGGTATTTGTTATAACTTCTTATAAGTGTGAATTGAAATAATTTTGATGCACAACATTTTATATTTTTTCGCTCTGTAGCTGTATTTACCATTAATTACTTATTCTTCTAATATAATGTGTAAGTAATAATTTGTTTAATTTTTATGATTGGTGGATTACGTCATCACCAACATTATCCAGCAAGAATGGTCATGAGAGCTCGTATAATCATTCCACATACCTAATTTATTCTTAATAAATCTTTCACCATTATATTTATTTCCTTCTTAGATGTGATAGCAACAATAGGACACTTTAAAGAATAAAATGAATAAATTATGACGTATTATTATGTAAGAGTTTTCTTACAACTTAATTAACAATACAATAATAAATATTATATGAAAGCACAATGGGCTCTTAAATTTTCAATCACAGAGTGCTTATCATATAGATATTGAAGTAGACACGACAGAGGACAGGATGCGTGTGTCTAAGAGCCTTCCATTCAGATTATTTTATAACAGGTACCAACAAGTTGGTAGCCATTAATGATATAATAATAAAGTATAATATCAGATATAAAAAAGTTTTAAATAAATATAGGTATCGCAACTTTTATAACGCAACAACCCCTGCCCTTGCCATGTTGCCATTATATCTGTGCTAGTAGAATACTTTATTTTGTCCATGACGAAAAATACTAAACTACTATAACGTCACGGTGGAAATAAAGTGCTGTAACGGGCATTCTTAAAAAAGCTATTTCGGAAAAGCGGCAAGTAGAAACTTACATTTGGAGGAACATTTTCTGCTTATCGCTTCTCCGAGATTGCTTTTTTAGTAATGTCATCAGTTACCGCACATTACTTCGGCTGTGAGTATAAGTACATAGGTAATAATAAAAAGTAAGTACCTATAGTAACGTAACTGAATCACAAAATGAAAATGAGTTCCTCCTTCCTTGATCTTTCTCCACTTCATGAATTTCTCGTAAGCTGCCACATATACCTACAGTATTTTCGACTTTTCTGGGAATAAATTTAGGGATGCATATACCTAAACCTCGCGTTTTAAAATTTTTACTTGGTGCTTTGTAGTAATAATTAGTTAGACAAATAAATAATTCCACAGTTATATCTAGGTATATGGAAAAGAACCCAAAATTTCATTAAGCACTAGTGACTAATAGTCATTAATCACTAGTGTAGTGAGTAATGATTGTGTACGTATTTTTCAGCAGTCGTGGACAATAGATATTTATTGTATAAAGCTCATTAAATAATTAACGGGCAGACTTCTGTGCATGCATGCATGTTTCTAAAGAAGGTATCGACTCGAGCTGGAAAATTTAGCAATTTAGGTATTATTGGCATGAAAGTGATTACAAAAATGTTAATAAAAATACTTTTACTTGGATATTAGTGTTAAGAATTTCACAAAAATCTGCACGTTAACTTAATGGACCTTTATAATACCCATCGTACCTAAATGTTTTAGATAGCGCGTTTTATTCACGCAAGAAAGTTAAATTTTCTTCAGTGGATAAAACGCTGCCTTAACACGAATGCAATACAACGTTTTATCCACAATCACGTGCATTTAGAATCAGATTTCATAAAAAAATTATTTGACGTATCGCTCAAACAGTGGTTGTCAAACAATGTCAAACATTATTGAAATTAATTTAAAAAATCTTTTGCATGGTTGCTATTTAGTTTCGATTGTTCATCGACATTATTGATTAAGATTGTATTTTTCATTATTCCATACCTATTACTTCGTCGAATAATATTATTTCATTATTTCACTAGTGAATAAAGTGGTACTTTATATTATGTTTCATATAAGTGTGTAGATAAATTCAAAGACGACTAGATCTTGCAGTTTTTTCATAATAATAGTCAACTTCAACATCAATTGAAAAATTCAACTCATTAACAAAAATAAAAAATTAAATAAATCGAAAAAGATGGAAAATGATTTTCTTACGTCACTATGACGTCATATAGCTTGCGTCTTGTGATTTTTATTTATGACGTCATTCGATGAAAATATCTTTTTTTTTGCTTTGATTATTTTTTGATTCTAGAGAGTTTTGGTCTCTTTGAGTTTTTTACCAAATGACATAAAAAAAAACAATATGACGGCCTTGATAAAAACAAAAGTTTGAAATCTACGAAAACTCCAGAGTCTAGTCGGCTGGGTAAATTGTGAAAATGTCAAGTCAATAGCGCGCTCGTTATTCTGTGGCTAAAAGGAAACTCTTTGCGTGGTATTCTGCTACTTTGGATCCAACAGAGACAGAAATTGAACTTCAATATGAGAGTTGTTACTGGAGATAAGGCAGTTTCCAAAACTAGGTAGGTAGACGTATAATACTTACCTATATACCTAGGTTTCGTTTTGGTTTTTACCCAAAAAAGACTACAATAATAGATTATTATTAATAAGGAAATCAGCCGAAAGCAGCTGGATTCTAATTAGGCGCCCACATCCGTTTCGAAGGATCAAAATCAATCAAATTTATAATTCTATATAAAAATCTCACATCAGCATCTGCTCTACCTATCTTAGGTTAGGTATAATAGTTCCCCGCCAGTTCTGATTGTAAAGCGGCAACAGCCGGCTGAATATAAATTATTGTATACCTACCTACCTAAACATTCTATGTGTGGATCTCTTCCTCGTCTATGTATGGTCATGTATAAACCACCTCCTTATATGCCGCTTTAGGACTAGGGGACAGTTACAGTTAGATTTAACAATAGCCTGAAGTCTGGAACGTTCAGATAAAGTATTTCAGGGCGTAGCCTATTCCAGTTGGTCGATAGCGCAATATGGCTGACGGCTTCTACTGTCTCATTATGAAATCCGGGTCTGGGTGAATCTAGACAAAAAAAAACCAGTAGACCATCAGTGTCACCAACTATTTGCGACAGCAAGGTCGAAACGGCGTGATTTTTCTATCCAGTGAAGTTTTTTGGCCGGAAAATCGTATCGATTCGGCAGCGTCTGCAGCAGTGTAGATGTCGTTAGCCTTCGGAACTTGAGGTAGGTCGAAACGAATCATGTGTGGCGTTGTTTCTTTTGAGATTAATAAGTCTGGGAAGTTTAAAATGACATGCTTGCGTTTTTGTTGTCGTGTGTAATGTGGATGAGATGAAACAAAGAAAATTTCTCTTGGAGTCATCTTTACGTCTCATTTAATTAATTTTAGCACTTTTCACGTTATTTTTATTTTAGATTTAGTTTATATTTAGGTATACAACTTAAACGTAGGTAGATACACTTACCTATACCTATAGGTATAAATATGGAATGGTTTTGTTTACAATCAATCGAGTAATCCAAACATTTTGAAAAAACCGTTACACCAGTTTTGTATGAAAATATTGGATAATACTAATTATACCTAAATAACATGCACAAAATAGAATATTTGTAGAAAAACCTATCAATTTAGCTAAACTTTCATTACAAAAATAACAAAATGATGGTAAGTACCCATAGAATTTATGTTTTCAACCCTTACCTACTTTGTAGAATCTCTGCATACTGATGAATGATTATACCTAGGTATACTTATATAACTTTATAATATCCATCAGTACAATAGAATTTTAAAGCATTATGGTAGTGTTCTATTTATCATCCATGGGTAAAATATTGTTATGCAAAGAATGATCGCCGGGAATGTCTCAGAAACTAAGCGTCGTTCAGCTTCTTACAATTTTTTTTAAAGGAAAGTGGCCCTAAATATCATTGGACTTTTTTTTAGAAAAATTGAGATACTTGCTTATACAGGGTGTTCTACAAGCTCTATGACAAACTTTGACAGATGGTAGGTTGCTTGATTTTAAACATATTTTTTTTAATAAACATGGGTCCGATTCGTTTTTGTTTAGAAGTTACAAGCATTTAAAAAATCGAAATTTTTCAAGTTCAAGGCCCTGTAAAAGGAAAACGGTTCAAGATAGAGAAAAACGGCTTACATGTCCCTATTTTAACTTTTCATGTACTATCCAATGATGTAGATGAAATGTTTATACAGGGTGATAAAAAATTTGAAAAAATCTGAGATTTCTCCACATTTAAAAAAATCAAAGAAAGTACAAATGTTTCTATACCATAGGATAGTCCATAAAAAGTTAAAATAGGGACATGTAAGCCGTTTTTCTCTATCTTGAACCGTTTTCCTTTTACAGGGCCTTGAACTTGAAAAATTACGATTTTTTAAATGCTTGTAACTTCTAAATAAAAACGAATCGGACCCATGTTTATTAAAAAAAATATGTTTAAAATCAAGCAACCTACCATCTGTCAAAGTTTGTCATAGAGCTTGTAGAACACCCTGTATAGCTGTCACAAAACGCCCTCTAGCACTTGCGGTGGTAACAAAATGAAAAATTCTTAGAATGATATCGACAGAAAAAGGAAAACTATTCGTAACGAGACTACTTAATCTGCGGTTAAATGCCGCTGAGGTTAATCGCACTAATCGACATGTGAAAAAACAAAGTTTTGGCGCTCCCCCAATATTTTATTCACGAAGTTATTAAAAAACTCAAAAATAAAAAACTCAAAGTTTCTTAAGACTCATGATATTTTGAACACAATATAATTTTGAAAAAATAAAGAAAAACTTCAAATTTTTTATTTGTTCATGGTTGTTACGTCTCCTAGTCATATTTATTTAAGAAGACTCACCCGGTAGGTAGGTAGGTAGGTACATCATAATTTAATTTCATCTGACAAAGTCAGAAGAACCAAAAATAAGGATAATTGAAAGCTTGCATTTTTTAGAAAACTGTCACCTATGTCTGGCTTAAACTTTCTAAGTGTTCATATACAGGGTCCAACTTAAAACGTCAGGACTTTACCAGACGATAGATAACGTTAAAATAATGCCAGTTTCTCTAATACACTTATAGCCGGGAAAGCTTTCTTTTCAAGATACAGGGCTTTAAGTTGAAGTTTTGGGAAAAAAATAATGTTTTGCGAATATTGTCAAAACGGCTGCTTTAAAAAAATTGAAATTTGGCACGCAGCATGAGCTAAGTATCGTTCATGATTTACGGCTTATGGTGATAAATTGCGAAAACCAGCGGCGGAGATATGGGTGTGCCATCGCCCCTTTTCGTAAAAAAAATTGACGCCACTGACTCTATGGCAAATTTAATAACACTATTCAATGCCCCATGCTTTTTAGAACAAAAAAATACTCTCTAATTTTTACACAAGGCGTTTTCGAGATAATTCAGGTTTTCTTAGGTAATATCCGTAGCCATTTTAAGAATAACAGACAAATTCTAATCAAATAACTTTTACTTAAATAATTAAATAACAGAAATAAACAGCACCTAACTAATGTAACAATTGTCAGTAACCATAGAGTCAGTGGCGTCAATTTTTTTTTTAAAGGGGCGATGACACACCCATATCTCCGCCGCTGGTTTTCGCAATTTATCACCATAAGCCGCAAATCATGAAAGATAGGTACTTATAGCTCATGCTGCGTGCCAAATTTAAATTATTTTAAAGCAGCCGTTTTGACAATATTCACAAAACATTATTTTTTTTCCCAAAACTTCAACACCCTGTATCTTGAAAAGGAAGCTTTCCCGGCTATAAGTGTATTAGAGAAACTGGCATTATTTTAACGTTATCTATGGTTTGGTAAAGTCCTGACGTTTTAAGTTGGACCACCCTGTATAACGTGGCGTAGAATGTTGTTTATCCAACAAAAAACACAATTCCAATTTCAGAGTAATCAAGGGCTCATCAAAGGCTAATTAAATTACCTGTACTTACCTACTAAAAATTCTTGTCTGCGTGCATTAAAAAAATGACTATGCTTAGCGTAAATTTTAATGGAGAACGACATGTGTCAAAACGTTGTTTAAAGAATAAAAATCGCAATTCCATCTGTATGAACAGAAATATTTATATAGAGGCTTATCGAAGCCTCCCAAAATACACCAATTATTGATAGATAGAGTAAATTGAATGCTCTATCATCCTTTTTTTTTCAGAAACAGAGGAACATGACCGGAAAGTGATTCCAACCAAATGAAAATCACTGCTTGGATCATAAAGACTCATGAAAACTTACAAATCAAACGATTAATTAAAAATTGTAATTAAAAATTGTAATTAAAAATTCCAATCTTAAATGGCAAAAAATTGTATACATTTTCGTGGTTTGTGATTTAGACCAAGCAACCAAAAAATAGTAACTGTAAATATAATAAAAAACAGAATACCGCCCGTGTCATCACACGCAAAGTTTTCTATATTCGAGCTTATACCATTTTCTTTTTTTTATCGATTTCTTTGCTTATAAAAGAAAAATTGATGGAGCAATGTAAATTGTCCCAATGAAGAATGCGAAAAATACGAAGAAAATTAGAGTAGAAGCAACCAAATCGGTTCATTATTAAAAGGGAGAAAAAAAAGGAAAAAATTGCGTCTTTTTGTAACAATTTTTTTAAAATTTTTTTTTGCAAAAATTTGTAGCATTAATAATTGGGGAATGGTCTCATTCGGTCTCATCGATGAGTGGAAGGCATAATATAAGCCCTTTTTTATATCTGATGTTCTATACCCTCACTCTCACGCTCTTGATCGTTTTCGCTCATAGGTATTTGGGCGTAATTTCTACCAATTTTTCAGCATTTAAATGCAAAACGAAGATTGGTGTTTCATAGATGAAGACTTTTACTTTTCAAATGGCACCGGCGATATTCCGTTACTATTTTTGACAAGAAAAACCCTCTTTTTGCTTGATTTAAATTAATTTCGATCGATTTCAATAATGAATTTGGCTCACATTAGTTTAAGACAGCAGAACAATACCTATTTTTGAAAAAAATCATCAATGCGTTTTTTAAGAAATTTAACTAGGCTTTAATGTCCCATCATCATCAATGGGTGCGAAACTGCAACAGTGACTCTCCTATAATAGGTATACCTAGGTAAAGGTATCTCAGTATGGTAATATACCTATTGTGCAGTAGGTAACTGCGACATTACTATAAAAAATTCTCCTAAAATTCTTCCAGTACGTCCATTCTAATAACGAGAAAAAATTTGAGTCAAATTTTTTGTATGACTTTATAATAACGCACTCTGATTTAAGAACCCTACCGGTTTCGGTCTACTGGGCCATCTTCAGCGGTCCAACTGATGTCCAAAAAGGACGGTTTAATGAAAGGATAAAAGTTGGAATATATGATGTTGACATGTTAAACTTTTTGAAGTAACTTACATAGTAAGTGGTGTTAAGCGACCAGAAGTTTGTGTGTAAAATTGATTGATCTCATTGTAAAATTAATCGATCTCATAATGACACAGAAAACAACAAGATGACTGATGTCTTTTTACACACACACCCCTTCTGGACGTTTAACACCGCTTACCTACTGTAAGTTATTTAAAAAAAATAACGTTTTAACTATCCGAACTTTTATCCATTTAGTTGAGCCGGTCTTTTACCCATGAAGATGGTCCAGTAGTAGACCGAAATCGGTAGGGTGCTTAAAGCAGTGCGTTATAGAAATGACACCAAAAATTTGACTTAAAATTTTCTTTACCTCCTTGTTGTTACTAAAAAAGGAAATTCGGAGAAGCAGCAATCAAAACATTTTCCTCAAAAAATAAGTTTCTGCTTGCCACTCCCTCGAAATTACTTTTTTTTTTTTTTTAGTGATCCAGTCAATGCACACAATTTCCGAAATGACTTTCCGGCCATTTTTTGACGACTTAGTGAGTCCCTACATTTTATACTTTCTCAAAATAAATATGGAATAAGTATAGGTAGTAGGTAAATCATTTAACTTGCGATTAGTGTATTTTGGGAGCCCTTTATAACGTGCCATTATACCTAATTACTGCGATTTTTTTTTCACTTTTCTCATGTGACGAAATTTTTTTATTAATTTATTTAGGTGCATACCTAATTTGTCAAAAGCCTTCAATTGATGTCTTCAAATCAGTTTTTTTTTTGGTTTTGTTACTAATAACGAAGCTGAATATATTAGCACATTACTATTATTGGTTCACATCAATAAAAACGCAATAAATAAAGTAGGTAGGTACCTATAATACACTTAACGCTATTTAAGTAAGTACCTAAACCTTGTGAAGTTATACAAGCTGATTATAACAATCTAACCATTTCGGAGTTTGGAAACGGTATAAGAGATATACAAGGTCATAGATTAAATTAAAGATAAGCTGATGCACAATGAATTTGAAACAAAAATTAGGACGTTTGGAAGTTCCTGAAATGTCCTGAAAACTGAAAAAAAATGGAAAATCCAGATTTATAATTTTTCCCATTTTATAGTCGACTAACGTCGATATATGACCTCGATATGGCGATGCATGTATTCCCTGTCTAGTTTTTTTTAAGACATTTTGGGGGAAAGAATATAATTTTGAAAACTTTTTTTTAAATTCGATTTTTTTAATTCGAAAAAGATCAATGGTTTCCTTTTTTTTTAGTAGGTAGGTACTGAGTGACACGAGAAAACGATATGACGGCCATATAAGAAAAACAAAAGTTGACTATGAAAGCTCTGAGATCTAGGAAAAGTCTATTAGTGGGTTTTGAACATTTTTGAAATGTCAAATGGATTAGCTCTTTATAACTTTTCCACCTATAATAGATAGGTGTATAAACTTCCAAAAAATAATTAGGCAATTACAGTAATAAAAAATGACGGATACCTATTTTTGGCTTAGGTAGGTAAACGTGAAGTTTTCCTAAATTTTCTTCTAGACTCCTAATTAAAATAAAATTGTGCAACTTTCTCCAATCTTTTACTGTTTCCTAGATCTCAATGGGGAGCGAGCATCGAATTTGTTAGCTATACCCTGTTTAGACTCGAAATAGGTCATAACTTATAACTCCCTACAAGAGTTATAAGATATAACTCTATAAAAGTAAAGAAATCGTTATTTTCTTTTACAAATATTATCCTTTTCGACGAATAAATTTTACAGGAGTAGGTATAGAAATTAAAATTTTGTACAATAAATCTTTTGTTTATTATAAGTAAGCATCAACAAGGAAGCCATTATAAGTTATTCACTTCATTGTGAAAATCTAACCAGCCTAACCGGACAATAATAGATAGATACCTACCAAAAAGAATACAAGACGCTGACCTAGAAATAAATCTAAATGTTATTTTAACCTTTTTTAATGTGACGCAATCTGCTAGTCATTACATGGGACTAGCAAGCACAGGAGACAAGTCATGCTGTTTTCTATAGATATAGTCAGGGTCACTTCCTAGGAAACGAGCTCTATTGAAATTCTTCTTTTCAACCCTTTTTATCCGAGAAATAACCTTGCGACACGCCAGTTTGATTGATTCGACTTCAAGGTAGATAAAAAGGATTGCTTTAAAAGGGTTAAAAATTTAGGGCACCCACAAAGCTATCCTAAGAGCGATGTAACATCTACTTGTGTTAATTGAAGCTTTAAATTTCAGCTAAAAAATTATCTAAGTACATACTTACTAGACTTATCTAGAAATATAAGCACAAATGAACTTGTTTCGCTCCCTCTGGGAATTAATTATGTAATTAACGCACTTCTCAATCATCGCATAGAAGTATTAGGTATAACTTATTATGCCTTCAATAGAATTAGACGTTCGTTTTTTTTTATACAAACAGAAATTGAAGTGCATTCTCCACCATTCATACGAGTCCTAAGTAAGCAACAGTAAAGTAAACTTGATCAAGCCGGCATTTTTTGAAAATCTAATAACAACAATGAGCCTTTATGATTATGGTAATTTAGGTAGGTAACTAAATGAAAGGTAATGTTATTTTAATTAATGACTGAAAAACTATAATATAAAGGTTAAATTTATACAGGGTGTTTGACCGACATTTCAGTCAAAAATCAAAAATGAAGAAGTTATTATGAGCAATTTTAAAATATAAATTTAACAGTAAACCAATCTGGTATAGATGTATAAGTAGGCATGTAATTTTTTTGTCATTGTGACGATTTTTTTTTCTGTAGTTTTGGGCAAAAGTGTAATACCTATAGGTACCTACCTACTTTCTTTTTACTTATACATATTTAAAAAAATATGAATTATTTGTATTTTTGTACAAGTATATAGGATGTTAAGAAAATGACGGATAAACTCTTTAGTACATTTTAGGGGACACTCGGTAAAGTACGGGAAAAATAATTTAAAAAAATCCAGAGCTACATTTTAAAAGATATAAGAAAACTATTGAACAATAAATTTGTCAACGTTTACCACGATAACTGCTGGTATTTATTTCGTCTAATTTCTAGCAATGTATAGGTAATTAAGGTATCAAAACCGTTGTTGCTTTTTTCAGCATCTTGGAAAAAAAATCTTATTAAATTTTCTAAGCCAGTAATACATCTTAAGCAATATTTTTTAATTGATAACGATTGAAGTACCCTTTTTGTATCTGTAAAATCATATAATTTTAGCAAATACCAAAAAAAAAACAAATGCAGTAAAATGTTAACTTTTTTCTGAACACCCTGTATACATAAATATATGAAAAAATATTTTAATTATTATAATTAAAATGTTTTCTTCTTGAAGGCATTTTCCTTTGATTTATTAATGTTTTTCTTTTAATAATCATGAGAACAATATACCTAATCGTATTCCAGCTATAAAGACGACGGGACTACATATTTATTTACAATAACTGAACCTAATGTGATTTTTATTATGTTGTTTTTACACGTTTCCAAGGGCTTTCTCGCAAAACTTCGCAGACATGCGGACGATGCCGGCGAATTTCCTCTCCGCCATTAACTCCAAGCGCAACCCCTCCTCCATTAGGCTAATTTAATTAAACTGAACTATGTTAATGCCATCCGAGCAGACAAAACTTTAATTTCTACGATATTATAAGAAAATTTATAGCACTTAATTCCGTTCTGGTTAAATTGGCAAAGCCACTCTTACCTTAGGTAAGTATAAATTCGTGAGTTAGGTACAAATTCTCGTTCAGAATTCGTGATTCGACTCAAAATCGAGCTTTCAATTAACGTCTCGTTGGAGAAAATTACGTTATTTATCTAACATACAATTTGGTTTAAGATATTTATTCTTTGCGATAGGCTGAGTGAGCAGCAATGTCTCGTATAACATAAGAACACTTCAAACTTATTTTCACTGATTCATAATCAGGATAAATTTATCTAAATTTATCTCCTAAATAATGAAAAAGCTATTTGCTGATAGGAAGGGATGAAACGATAACTTTGTTAATATAAGATACCTCCAACAAGCTGTGACAGATTATAATAGAACTATTCATAATTTTCCTATTTTTTTATTTCTCTTAATAAGTATAAGTATTTTCTGGCTAGTTCTTCTTTCCCATATCGCGTTTGCTTCAAGCGGCAGGTTATTTATGATATTGGTGGTTCAAGGCCGGTCAACAGAGGTGGATAAAATTATTTCACACACGATTTTATGCTGCTTTTAACCTATAGCTTCATTTTACACGTCTCTTCTATTACCTATACCTACCTACCTTCTTACACCAGTTTCAATAATTAACAGCTACATTATGTGGCGAATTATTAGAATAAGAAAAAAAATGTTTTGTTTGAGAGCTCCTTTTCAAGGGGTATCCCTATATCTAGACAGGAGAAGGGCGAATTATTTATTTTCATTCGAGAAACCTGCCTTATATGGAACAAGTTCACTCTTATTTTCATTTAGGTAGGTACATAAAAAGTACCTACCTATATTACGAAGGAATGCGTTGAAGCCGCACACCAGTTTTATTTTTGTAAATTCCAAGTTTAAACTCAGAATTCTGAATTTAAACCCAGAATTCTGACTTAAACTATGAATTCTAATTTAAAACTCAGAATTTAATTCGAATTTATAAACTCGAAAATCCGACTCAATACTATGAATCCTGACTTTAATCTAGGAATATTCCAACTTCCAACTTAAAACTCAAAATTCCGACTTTAAACTCGGAATTCCAACTGAAAACTAAAAATTTCGACTTATAACTAAGAATTCTAACTTTAAACTATGAATTCATACTTAACACTCAGAATTTTCGACTTTATAAACTCGGGAATCCGTCTGAAAACTAATATGAATTCTGACTTTCAAATTAGGAATTCCGACCTTATACTCGGGAATCCGACTCAAAACTATGAATTCTGACTTTCAAATTAGCAATTCCGACTTGAAACTCAGAATTCCGACTTTATACTCGGGAATTCGACTCAAAACTATGAATTCTGACACTAAACTATTAATTCCCACTTAAGACTCAGAATTCCGACTTTATAAACTCGGGAATCCAACTGAAAACTAATATGAATTCTGACTTTCAACTTAGGAAATCCGATTTAAAACTCAGAATTTCGACTTTAAAATAGGAATTCCGAATTTAAATTCCGTTTTAAAACTAAGAGTTCCGCCTTTACACTGGGCATTCCGACTTAAAACTAAGAATTCTGACTTTAAACTATGAATTCCGACTTAACACTCAGAATTTAGACTTTATAAACTCGGGAATCCGACTCAAATTCCGACTTTAAACTCGAAATTCCGACCTTATAGCACTAACAATTCCGACTTTAAGCTCGGAATTCCAATTTAAAACTAAAAATTCCGAAATTAAACTCGAAACTTTAACATAAAACTAAAAATTCTGACTTTAAACTCAAAATTTCAGTTTTAAATTTCAAACGAGGAAACACACTCCTTATCACTTTATGGCGTCATAAAGTAAATTACCATATTTCTCGATGATGTACTTCAAAAATTTCGATTGTGGCTTAAAAATATAATGAATCAAGTAATTGTCACAAAATACTTAATTGATCTTGCGATTTTAATATCGCTCCTAAAATAAAACTTCTCCGACCAAGTTTCCTCCATTGACGTACCTATGGAAGCGGCCGTGAATTACCTAAATGTGGCAGTGCAGTAAAAGTGTTCGAAAATGTTTCATTTTAGGAACGGTATCTTTTTTTAACGACAGTCGAAACATTTTTCTTGAAGTAATCGAGAAATAGGGTGCTTTACTTTATGACGTCATGAAGTGATAAGGAGTGTGTTCTTCGTCGGAAATTTAAAATTGAAACTTGGAGTGTAAGTCGGAATTCCGAGCTTAAGTTGGAATTTTGGGTTTAAAATCGGAATACCTACACAAAAATTAAACTGGTGTGGCGCGTCTACGCCTTCGTAATAGGTATATAAAGCGTCTAACTATAAGAAAAATAATAAATAAGTATGTACACCTAGTTTATTTTTGAACAAATTTTTGGAGAAAAGCTTCATGGAATTAAAATTTTCCAACACAGATCTGGACCGGAAAATTGGCTCCGTCGTAGGTATATTTCGGCAAGCCATTCCATTCTTCACCCTGATTTCTGACATTACTATAGACGTTTGCATATTTCACATCTCGTATATTGCCTGTCTCATAACTAATTCACGCTGTTCAAGAGAGAAGGAGAATTTTCCAACGCCGAGTCTCAGTTCTATCCAATTCAACTTTATCAGAATCAGGACTCGCAGTCGCAAGGCGATGCGGTAGAGTAAATTGCTTAATATATTCAAGTAACATTCCTCTCAAGTCAAGGGCAGATGTGACTCGACAATATGCTCAGGCAAATGTCGTCAGAGTTAACTGAAGACTTAGTAGCAATAGTAGCACGGTAACGGGAATGCTGCAACATTGTATGGGATTTATATGTGTTTTACTCTTATACTGGAACAGAGGAGGGTGATCGAATTACCCTAATGGTCAGAACGGGGTTTGTTTTTTAAGTTTAGCTTGTCGGAGACACTGAGACTGGAAGTGTTATGATTTGTTCCAGTCTTTTGAGCATGTTTTTGTGTGTCGTATGTTTGTATCATATTACTTTAGTTATGGGTAATTGAGCAAAATATGATATAGGTATGGCGGGTTATCTAAGTTATGTAGAAAATACAGGGTGCTTGGTAACTGGAGAGCAAAAATAAAATATCATGTTAGGTATAAAATCGTATTTTAAGCATAAAAGAGAGAATCATTTTTCTCAAGATGAGGTCTCGTTTAGGAAATATTCCCAAAATTGTTGTTCAGTTACTGAATAATACACTTTTATTTTTATTGCAGCCTTGGAGATATTTCCTAAACGAGGTCTTTTCGTGGAAAAAGTTGCTCTCTTTTATGCTTAAAATATACGATTTTGTACCTACATCATGACGTTCGATTGTTGTCCAGTTACCAAACACCCTGTATAATATGATTGACAATGCTGCCTGAATTTTAAATTAAAGCTGTAAGTGCAGACATTTCTTGTAAATTCTTTTTATGCAAATAATCGCAATGAAACTATCTGAGCAGCTATCAAAATGCTATAAAATGTTACTTGAATAGAGGTAAATAGGTAGATTATGAGAATATAATGTCAAATGTAATATAAGCAATGGAAGGAATGCGAGATTATCAAAGTTTTGATTTTCACATGCAGATAAAGGATCGATAAAATCATGAATTTACTTGAAAAACAACTTCTGGCAAACGAAAGCTTATAAAGGACATGAGGGAAATTATTGCAAAAGATCTATTAAAGATTGAATCGCAAATGATCCAAGATAAAATAGTCGAGTGTTTGTGCTTTATGCTTTTTTTTATATATAGACATGCTTCAATGCCATCTCTCAGAAAATAGTGCTTGAGTCCAGGTACTGATAGCTACCTACTTCAAGACCTTACTTGTTAATGTTATTTCGTTTTTATGTACAAGTTACTATTTTGGTACTTTATACCTACCCTTGCAGCCTACATGTTATTTTTTTTATTCCTACATAATCCAAGATTTCATTAAATATATTCTTCAGTAATTTGAGTACAATAAAAATCACATAGACAATTTGATTGGTCCCTAATAAATTTAACTATTATTACAACCACGTTTATTCTTATTCTAATAATTAATAAAGGTATAGTTAATTGGTGTATAGGTACTTCTCATCTGTAATTAAATCCATAGTTAATTTCCACGAACATCGAGTTTTTCGTATAGGACCACAATGGTCGACTGTATTTAAAAATAATTATCTGTCATCCACTCTGACTGAAATCCCATCTTGTCGAGGCACTAATTGGACACGCCGAAGAACCCGGACACCAGTCCTCATCAATATTCACAGCCAGATAAAGAATTCCTCCTTGTCACGCACAATATGATTGAGAATGGGGTATAGGTCTCCGACTGGAGAATGTGAGGATTTTTAAGTACATAAAATGACTTCTCTGGAAATCGTATATAAGTATATACGGACAACATCCTTCATCCTTTCCTTATGGACGCCATGAACTCGATGTTGAATTATTAATGAGATTTTTTCATTTAGCATAACTGTGTTATTGAGGAAAAGTCTTTTATTTGTGTTGTTGTGGAAAACTCTTTTATCTGTTACAAATACTTAGAAGTTTTTCTTGAAGCTATATAGGTATAGCGAGGTAAATTAAGATTGTTGGTTTTTAGACATATAATACTGTTTCAGTTTAATATATTTTATAGTTATACATAGGTACCTACTTATAGAAACTGAAATTATTAAATATTATTATACATTATTTTTTATTTAGATGGATTCCACCAAGTCAAAATTCTAGGGGAACGATTGGCAACAAGACTGATTAGGTTGGTTATGGTGATAGTTGTTACTAAAATAGTCACTGGAATAGTTACTAAATTAATTTAGGTTATGTCCATTAGTTGAAATGTCATTTTATTTCAAAATTTCGATCCAAAAAAAAAACTATAAACTCAATTTTTAGAGGTAAATTGGAAAATTTTAGAGACTTGTAGGTGTAAGTACCTTAGCTATTTACTCTTATAAATCTTATGTATGTAGGATTAGACCGATTCCTTCTTAGCTTTATGTAAAAATGTTGAAAATAGAAGAAAATCTATTATTGATAAATAGAAGAGGTACTTACATTATTTAATCATTTTTTAAGAATTTTCAAGGAATCTGATTAAACAGTATTTTTGCTTAATCTGGAGAAACATCTTTCAATCGCTATTGTTTATAGTATTTGATGATTGTTCCTTCTTTTCTTTCTTTTGAAATAAATTTACCTGCCTGAGCATTTTAATAATTTTGAATTTGATAATTTGGTTTGTTAATTTGACAACTTCAACTTTTCAGTTCCTTCGCGTTTCGCTGTGACTAGAGTGCCGACTCAGGGAGTAGACCTAGTTTTCGCAAAACGTCATTGGATATAGTCAATCCAAGCAATAACAGTTAAATTTGTCCTCAAAAAACAAATAACTACTAAAAAAGGACTATTTTCAGAGAAAATAAAGTAATTTGAAGTTTTTAATTTGCGTTTTATAACAGTGGAACTTACAACAAGGAAACATGTTTTGCAGGTAACGTCATAGCCTATACCCGAATCGGGGAATGTTGCCGTTACTTTAGTCACAACGTAAATTTTTTGCCAAGGTCGAGAAAACAGGCTACCATCCGACAATATGAAAATTACTATTTAAAGATTGCACAGGGTACCAACTTGACAGCTGTTTGACAAGTCCATCTAAATAAAAAATAGACTTTAACTTTCAAAAAAATTTTATTAAGTTTCCTTCTGAAGCAATAATTACAGTTTTGAACTTTTCATAATTTACATTGTCTGACAGGAGATTTTGATCAAAAACTCAGATAAATTTTTTCAAAAAATTTGCAATGTCTTCGAAATTTTCATGAAAAAATCGATATCTTCAGTGGGACGTAATATATTGTGTGAGTACAGCGAAATGCAATACGAGTTGGAAAAACAATGCAGTTGGACCGTGAAAATCTTAGCTTTCTTACTTTTCCTGCGACTCGAGATAATACCAATAACCGCTCAAAGTGGAAAAAATTGCGAATTTTGACCTTTTGAAAATTTTCGTTTGAGCTTTGTGAGAAAACTGTGGACTTTACGGTCCAATTGGATTGTTTTTCCGACTCGAACCCAAACGAAAATTTTCAAAAGGCCGAAAATCGAAATTTTTACAACTTTGAACGGCCATATCTCGAGATCACAGGGTCGCAAAAAAAATTCATTTTCAGTTTCGAAATCGTCATTGTTCAATGTGTCCCCGAGCCAACGTTCAAAGCCCTAACCGAGAAACTGAATTTTGTCAATATTCGTGCAAAAAATAACGCAAAGAAGAAGACCTTAATAGTTTGGTATAATAGACATTATAAATTAACAAAAAGATGAACGACATATCGTAAAACGATACGTCATTCATTGATTTCATGCTGTGAGTCAGGGGTGGAAATTGTAGACACGTGTTTCGTCCTAATTGGGACTCTTCAGTACAATGTATCTTGCTAACACACAGCACAATCTTAGTCACTTAATAGTGAGAAAAATGATAAAAATAAATTAAAATAAAAATAGCACGGTGGGTTCGGCTTTCGCCATAGGATGCAACCCCAGGCAGCTAAAACGCATGCCAACAACTGAGTGCAGTGCCTCCCGATGTGCGTAAAGGTAGGAAAGGCCTACTTCCAAAGTTTAACAAAAAGATGAACGACATATCGTAAAACGATACGTCATTCATTGATTTCATGCTGTGAGTCAGGGGTGGAAATTGTAGACACGTGTTTCGTCCTAATTGGGACTCTTCAGTACAATGTATCTTGCTAACACACAGCACAATCTTAGTCACTTAATAGTGAGAAAAATGATAAAAATAAATTAAAATAAAAATAGCACGGTGGGTTCGGCTTTCGCCATAGGATGCAACCCCAGGCAGCTAAAACGCATGCCAACAACTGAGTGCAGTGCCTCCCGATGTGCGTAAAGGTAGGAAAGGCCTACTTCCAAAGTTTAACAAAAAGATGAACGACATATCGTAAAACGATACGTCATTCATTGATTTCATGCTGTGAGTCAGGGGTGGAAATTGTAGACACGTGTTTCGTCCTAATTGGGACTCTTCAGTACAATGTATCTTGCTAACACACAGCACAATCTTAGTCACTTAATAGTGAGAAAAATGATAAAAATAAATTAAAATAAAAATAGCACGGTGGGTTCGGCTTTCGCCATAGGATGCAACCCCAGGCAGCTAAAACGCATGCCAACAACTGAGTGCAGTGCCTCCCGATGTGCGTAAAGGTAGGAAAGGCCTACTTCCAAAGTTTAACAAAAAGATGAACGACATATCGTAAAACGATACGTCATTCATTGATTTCATGCTGTGAGTCAGGGGTGGAAATTGTAGACACGTGTTTCGTCCTAATTGGGACTCTTCAGTACAATGTATCTTGCTAACACACAGCACAATCTTAGTCACTTAATAGTGAGAAAAATGATAAAAATAAATTAAAATAAAAATAGCACGGTGGGTTCGGCTTTCGCCATAGGATGCAACCCCAGGCAGCTAAAACGCATGCCAACAACTGAGTGCAGTGCCTCCCGATGTGCGTAAAGGTAGGAAAGGCCTACTTCCAAAGTTTAACAAAAAGATGAACGACATATCGTAAAACGATACGTCATTCATTGATTTCATGCTGTGAGTCAGGGGTGGAAATTGTAGACACGTGTTTCGTCCTAATTGGGACTCTTCAGTACAATGTATCTTGCTAACACACAGCACAATCTTAGTCACTTAATAGTGAGAAAAATGATAAAAATAAATTAAAATAAAAATAGCACGGTGGGTTCGGCTTTCGCCATAGGATGCAACCCCAGGCAGCTAAAACGCATGCCAACAACTGAGTGCAGTGCCTCCCGATGTGCGTAAAGGTAGGAAAGGCCTACTTCCAAAGTTTAACAAAAAGATGAACGACATATCGTAAAACGATACGTCATTCATTGATTTCATGCTGTGAGTCAGGGGTGGAAATTGTAGACACGTGTTTCGTCCTAATTGGGACTCTTCAGTACAATGTATCTTGCTAACACACAGCACAATCTTAGTCACTTAATAGTGAGAAAAATGATAAAAATAAATTAAAATAAAAATAGCACGGTGGGTTCGGCTTTCGCCATAGGATGCAACCCCAGGCAGCTAAAACGCATGCCAACAACTGAGTGCAGTGCCTCCCGATGTGCGTAAAGGTAGGAAAGGCCTACTTCCAAAGTTTAACAAAAAGATGAACGACATATCGTAAAACGATACGTCATTCATTGATTTCATGCTGTGAGTCAGGGGTGGAAATTGTAGACACGTGTTTCGTCCTAATTGGGACTCTTCAGTACAATGTATCTTGCTAACACACAGCACAATCTTAGTCACTTAATAGTGAGAAAAATGATAAAAATAAATTAAAATAAAAATAGCACGGTGGGTTCGGCTTTCGCCATAGGATGCAACCCCAGGCAGCTAAAACGCATGCCAACAACTGAGTGCAGTGCCTCCCGATGTGCGTAAAGGTAGGAAAGGCCTACTTCCAAAGTTTAACAAAAAGATGAACGACATATCGTAAAACGATACGTCATTCATTGATTTCATGCTGTGAGTCAGGGGTGGAAATTGTAGACACGTGTTTCGTCCTAATTGGGACTCTTCAGTACAATGTATCTTGCTAACACACAGCACAATCTTAGTCACTTAATAGTGAGAAAAATGATAAAAATAAATTAAAATAAAAATAGCACGGTGGGTTCGGCTTTCGCCATAGGATGCAACCCCAGGCAGCTAAAACGCATGCCAACAACTGAGTGCAGTGCCTCCCGATGTGCGTAAAGGTAGGAAAGGCCTACTTCCAAAGTTTAACAAAAAGATGAACGACATATCGTAAAACGATACGTCATTCATTGATTTCATGCTGTGAGTCAGGGGTGGAAATTGTAGACACGTGTTTCGTCCTAATTGGGACTCTTCAGTACAATGTATCTTGCTAACACACAGCACAATCTTAGTCACTTAATAGTGAGAAAAATGATAAAAATAAATTAAAATAAAAATAGCACGGTGGGTTCGGCTTTCGCCATAGGATGCAACCCCAGGCAGCTAAAACGCATGCCAACAACTGAGTGCAGTGCCTCCCGATGTGCGTAAAGGTAGGAAAGGCCTACTTCCAAAGTTTAACAAAAAGATGAACGACATATCGTAAAACGATACGTCATTCATTGATTTCATGCTGTGAGTCAGGGGTGGAAATTGTAGACACGTGTTTCGTCCTAATTGGGACTCTTCAGTACAATGTATCTTGCTAACACACAGCACAATCTTAGTCACTTAATAGTGAGAAAAATGATAAAAATAAATTAAAATAAAAATAGCACGGTGGGTTCGGCTTTCGCCATAGGATGCAACCCCAGGCAGCTAAAACGCATGCCAACAACTGAGTGCAGTGCCTCCCGATGTGCGTAAAGGTAGGAAAGGCCTACTTCCAAAGTTTAACAAAAAGATGAACGACATATCGTAAAACGATACGTCATTCATTGATTTCATGCTGTGAGTCAGGGGTGGAAATTGTAGACACGTGTTTCGTCCTAATTGGGACTCTTCAGTACAATGTATCTTGCTAACACACAGCACAATCTTAGTCACTTAATAGTGAGAAAAATGATAAAAATAAATTAAAATAAAAATAGCACGGTGGGTTCGGCTTTCGCCATAGGATGCAACCCCAGGCAGCTAAAACGCATGCCAACAACTGAGTGCAGTGCCTCCCGATGTGCGTAAAGGTAGGAAAGGCCTACTTCCAAAGTTTAACAAAAAGATGAACGACATATCGTAAAACGATACGTCATTCATTGATTTCATGCTGTGAGTCAGGGGTGGAAATTGTAGACACGTGTTTCGTCCTAATTGGGACTCTTCAGTACAATGTATCTTGCTAACACACAGCACAATCTTAGTCACTTAATAGTGACTAAGATTGTGCTGTGTGTTAGCAAGATACATTGTACTGAAGAGTCCCAATTAGGACGAAACACGTGTCTACAATTTCCACCCCTGACTCACAGCATGAAATCAATGAATGACGTATCGTTTTACGATATGTCGTTCATCTTTTTGTTAAACTTTGGAAGTAGGCCTATCCTACCTTTACGCACATCGGGAGGCACTGCACTCAGTTGTTGGCATGCGTTTTAGCTGCCTGGGGTTGCATCCTATGGCGAAAGCCGAACCCACCGTGCTATTTTTATTTTAATTTATTTTTATCATTTTTCTCACTATTAAGTGACTAAGATTGTGCTGTGTGTTAGCAAGATACATTGTACTGAAGAGTCCCAATTAGGACGAAACACGTGTCTACAATTTCCACCCCTGACTCACAGCATGAAATCAATGAATGACGTATCGTTTTACGATATGTCGTTCATCTTTTTGTTAAACTTTGGAAGTAGGCCTTTCCTACCTTTACGCACATCGGGAGGCACTGCACTCAGTTGTTGGCATGCGTTTTAGCTGCCTGGGGTTGCATCCTATGGCGAAAGCCGAACCCACCGTGCTATTTTTATTTTAATTTATTTTTATCATTTTTCTCACTATTAAGTGACTAAGATTGTGCTGTGTGTTAGCAAGATACATTGTACTGAAGAGTCCCAATTAGGACGAAACACGTGTCTACAATTTCCACCCCTGACTCACAGCATGAAATCAATGAATGACGTATCGTTTTACGATATGTCGTTCATCTTTTTGTTAAACTTTGGAAGTAGGCCTTTCCTACCTTTACGCACATCGGGAGGCACTGCACTCAGTTGTTGGCATGCGTTTTAGCTGCCTGGGGTTGCATCCTATGGCGAAAGCCGAACCCACCGTGCTATTTTTATTTTAATTTATTTTTATCACTTTTCTCACTATTAAGTGACTAAGATTGTGCTGTGTGTTAGCAAGATACATTGTACTGAAGAGTCCCAATTAGGACGAAACACGTGTCTACAATTTCCACCCCTGACTCACAGCATGAAATCAATGAATGACGTATCGTTTTACGATATGTCGTTCATCTTTTTGTTAAACTTTGGAAGTAGGCCTTTCCTACCTTTACGCACATCGGGAGGCACTGCACTCAGTTGTTGGCATGCGTTTTAGCTGCCTGGGGTTGCATCCTATGGCGAAAGCCGAACCCACCGTGCTATTTTTATTTTAATTTATTTTTATCATTTTTCTCACTATTAAGTGACTAAGATTGTGCTGTGTGTTAGCAAGATACATTGTACTGAAGAGTCCCAATTAGGACGAAACACGTGTCTACAATTTCCACCCCTGACTCACAGCATGAAATCAATGAATGACGTATCGTTTTACGATATGTCGTTCATCTTTTTGTTAAACTTTGGAAGTAGGCCTTTCCTACCTTTACGCACATCGGGAGGCACTGCACTCAGTTGTTGGCATGCGTTTTAGCTGCCTGGGGTTGCATCCTATGGCGAAAGCCGAACCCACCGTGCTATTTTTATTTTAATTTATTTTTATCATTTTTCTCACTATTAAGTGACTAAGATTGTGCTGTGTGTTAGCAAGATACATTGTACTGAAGAGTCCCAATTAGGACGAAACACGTGTCTACAATTTCCACCCCTGACTCACAGCATGAAATCAATGAATGACGTATCGTTTTACGATATGTCGTTCATCTTTTTGTTAAACTTTGGAAGTAGGCCTTTCCTACCTTTACGCACATCGGGAGGCACTGCACTCAGTTGTTGGCATGCGTTTTAGCTGCCTGGGGTTGCATCCTATGGCGAAAGCCGAACCCACCGTGCTATTTTTATTTTAATTTATTTTTATCATTTTTCTCACTATTAAGTGACTAAGATTGTGCTGTGTGTTAGCAAGATACATTGTACTGAAGAGTCCCAATTAGGACGAAACACGTGTCTACAATTTCCACCCCTGACTCACAGCATGAAATCAATGAATGACGTATCGTTTTACGATATGTCGTTCATCTTTTTGTTAAACTTTGGAAGTAGGCCTTTCCTACCTTTACGCACATCGGGAGGCACTGCACTCAGTTGTTGGCATGCGTTTTAGCTGCCTGGGGTTGCATCCTATGGCGAAAGCCGAACCCACCGTGCTATTTTTATTTTAATTTATTTTTATCATTTTTCTCACTATTAAGTGACTAAGATTGTGCTGTGTGTTAGCAAGATACATTGTACTGAAGAGTCCCAATTAGGACGAAACACGTGTCTACAATTTCCACCCCTGACTCACAGCATGAAATCAATGAATGACGTATCGTTTTACGATATGTCGTTCATCTTTTTGTTAAACTTTGGAAGTAGGCCTTTCCTACCTTTACGCACATCGGGAGGCACTGCACTCAGTTGTTGGCATGCGTTTTAGCTGCCTGGGGTTGCATCCTATGGCGAAAGCCGAACCCACCGTGCTATTTTTATTTTAATTTATTTTTATCATTTTTCTCACTATTAAGTGACTAAGATTGTGCTGTGTGTTAGCAAGATACATTGTACTGAAGAGTCCCAATTAGGACGAAACACGTGTCTACAATTTCCACCCCTGACTCACAGCATGAAATCAATGAATGACGTATCGTTTTACGATATGTCGTTCATCTTTTTGTTAAACTTTGGAAGTAGGCCTTTCCTACCTTTACGCACATCGGGAGGCACTGCACTCAGTTGTTGGCATGCGTTTTAGCTGCCTGGGGTTGCATCCTATGGCGAAAGCCGAACCCACCGTGCTATTTTTATTTTAATTTATTTTTATCATTTTTCTCACTATTAAGTGACTAAGATTGTGCTGTGTGTTAGCAAGATACATTGTACTGAAGAGTCCCAATTAGGACGAAACACGTGTCTACAATTTCCACCCCTGACTCACAGCATGAAATCAATGAATGACGTATCGTTTTACGATATGTCGTTCATCTTTTTGTTAAACTTTGGAAGTAGGCCTTTCCTACCTTTACGCACATCGGGAGGCACTGCACTCAGTTGTTGGCATGCGTTTTAGCTGCCTGGGGTTGCATCCTATGGCGAAAGCCGAACCCACCGTGCTATTTTTATTTTAATTTATTTTTATCATTTTTCTCACTATTAAGTGACTAAGATTGTGCTGTGTGTTAGCAAGATACATTGTACTGAAGAGTCCCAATTAGGACGAAACACGTGTCTACAATTTCCACCCCTGACTCACAGCATGAAATCAATGAATGACGTATCGTTTTACGATATGTCGTTCATCTTTTTGTTAAACTTTGGAAGTAGGCCTTTCCTACCTTTACGCACATCGGGAGGCACTGCACTCAGTTGTTGGCATGCGTTTTAGCTGCCTGGGGTTGCATCCTATGGCGAAAGCCGAACCCACCGTGCTATTTTTATTTTAATTTATTTTTATTATAAATTAAGACTTCTTTTAATACCATGAAAAGAGTAGATTATTCTATACATAAGTAATTAGGTGATCTACACAATTTCATTGTAATTTTCACCCGGAAAATGACCGTAAAATTGTTTCCCAGGGAAGAATATATATAAACTGAGAATGTTTTTCTTTATTTCAATTTTACAGTCAATTACAGCACAAAGTGTCCATTATATAGAGCAAGATAACCATCATGAATCATTGCCATAAATATCTAATAATAATTTCCCTCTATACCCTCACTCTCCTTATATTACATCCATAGATAATACTACACATTTCCAAATAATAATTTCCAATTCCCTCATGAAATTTGTAGACAACGTTATACGATCGTTCAACCGCACTAATCTCATCAATTTACATATAAATATCGGATCAAGCCTTCCAACAAATCACATTATACGTCTCCATGGGGCGAATCGCGGGATTACCCCGCCGGCGATCATTCATAGACGATTACTCCCCGATTATCATGGACGGGAACCTGGAACTGTAAATCCTGCTTTTCATGTCGAGAGTCCCGCAACAATAAATATAATTTCCCATCACGCAACGGTATGCGTTATGATTCAGGAGCCATCACGGGTCGTATATCGAGCAGGGGATGTGCTGCCGCCCTTGTGTATCCTAAGGGTGTATAAGCCGATCATCCCCTCTACTGTGTAAATGATGCCGGACAACCATGTGGGACTCAAAGGCTAAAGGATGGACATTATCCTCGAGCATTTATAGTATACATATATGCTCCAAATGTCGAAAAAGTATAACATCTTACATTATAAAAAAATGAAGAAATTTTTGCTCCTAAATTTTATCGAATTCTAAGAATCTAAAAGACTGAAATTCAGTTAAATCATGTGGGCTAAGTTATTATTTGCTTACAATAAGTTAAGCTTACATTTATGTGCAATTTGATAAGAAACAATTGAAAAAAGAGATATTCGCCAGGGAAATCCACAAATCAGCAACGGAAAATTTCCCTATAGCGAGGTCGTTATATGGTACATTATATTTTTGGTATATCCACAAGCTGTTCCAAAAAGTTGGTGTCAAACTTGAGGAGGTTCTAAGGACTGCGGTGCCAAAAATTTTTGCCCAACATTAACCTCTTTTCGAAATATTAGGCGCTTTCACTCTAGGGACATTTTATCCATGCAGAATCGTAATGTTATCTCGTTGAAAATAAAAAACTTTGATATCCATTTTTTTATATTTAACGCAAAAATAACCTTCTGATTTGTCATTTTACTTAAAACTCAGGATAGAATTAAAAAAGGTGGAAAGGCGTAAAAGTAAAGGGAACATAGCATTAGGCATAGTTAATGCATCTATAACAGGAAATGTTCCAGGAAATCAGATCTCCATGAGATATACCTATCATAATGCATTTTGTAAAGGCAATACGCACTCGCCAGCATGGCTCGTGCGGTCAAATTTTCCAGTCATGAAAAAAGTACCCCTTTATGCGCTTATTGTTGCACAAACAAGGATTTTTGTATACTTACTTACCTGTATACATGTAAAAATTATGTTTGGGTTGATATAATATTACACAAAGTAAGCAATGAACTATCACTAACCAAAATAAATAAAATGCAAGTTTTATTAAGTTATTTCAAGGTTTATGTGTATTGTGTAGGGTCAAAGGCTGTTAAATCAAGATAACATCATCATAAACGCATAATTGAATCAACGGGCCTCATTGATATAAGAACTTTTGTTTCTGATGTTTATTATTCATTGACTTGCATCGTCTGCTTTACTGTTTCTATTAGAATTATCATTGGTGTAAGGTACGTCGTAAAAATTCAGTTACAACCATATAAAAAACCCATTACGAAAATTTATGGTTAATCCACAGTTGACTTTTGTGAAGAATATAAATTACTTAAATTGTAATAAAAGATAAGTAATGTAGCATAATTCCGATTCTTGTTTGTAAATCAAATTCTAATGAAGCTATTAGGTACTTGATTAATTAATTAATAGAGCAAGTAGTTCACTACAAAGTAGAGTCTATTTTTGATTTGCATAAATATAAATAGGTCGTTATACCTACCTACCTATATACTCGTAAATAGAAGATCAATTCCTTTATGTTGATTGAGGTACCTATATAAATATAATATTATTTGAAATATAGATAGAGCAGTTATACGCTTGAAACCTTTCATATAACTCGTAGGTACCACCTAATAAACATATTTTGAACCTGCAAAGAAAATTGAAAAGCTTTTTTTTAATTTACCGAGATTGATTTGCATCAATAAAAATATATCGAAAATTTGCTTCTTCTTTTTGAATCGTTCACGTTACTTAAAAAAAATCATCATGAAGAATTCCCACTGATCATGACCTCATCTAGCACATCTTGAACTTAATGCCTAATAAATTTTTCCAGCAGACATAATTTGTTAATTCAGCTGCATACAAAATAATTTTTTAAACGAATTTCATCACTTAAGTGGCGAAACTCGTTTAGCATTTTCATAAAAAAATTATACCGCTCTAATTTCCCCTCTTCTAATTTCCTCTTACAAAAAAAGGTCATGCTTGGCATGAAATTATTTTTTCAGGAGTCGTTCATTTTCGTGTAGTTTGAATTTAAAGCAGGCACAGGCCAACAGTTTCTGTCCAAATTCTGAATATCTTAGAGGCCATTAACAAGCAAATGCGATGTAATTCACTTGAAAACTTAATTACAGAAATCATGATCCCTAGGGCACCAGCTGTGAGTAATTGTATGTGCCAACTTGTGCAATTATATCTTCAGCAGACAAGCGTGTAGCCGTATAAAATAGATTTGAATTATTGTACTGCACGTATAGTCGTAAATTTCCGCCAGGTTTTCCTCGGAAAGCTCTCGGTTGAAGTATTTATTTGACGGCCGTAAGCATTCGGTTATTCACGCCGAATGATATGGAAATTATACCATAATCTTTACTGCATATTTTTGTATAATGTTATTGGTCTGACTTGCGTTTGCGTGTGCCTCTCACTTTTGTAATGCAATATTTCTTCATTATCTCTTCATCTAAATTTTGACGCACAAAAATTACATTATGTATTACATTAAATAAGCTTTATTGCTATGTACTGCCTAATTTTATTCGTTTGCCCGCTTGTGTTGTGACCATCGATTAAATTAAAATGTTCACTGCTTCTGTAATTATTCATTTTGTGTACATAATGGAGCTTTGCGTGTTAAAGATTTTGACATTAATAAATTAATATCAACCTTTTATAGTAATCAATGGTGTGTTATATAAGTTATAAGGAAATACACTTTCACGTAGGTATAATAAACATTAAATGACTATTTCATCATGCAAAAAGTACAATTATGCAAACTAAATCAAGTAATGTTTTCGTTTATTAAATTATTATTGTATGTTTGTATATGTTTTACAAATTAGAAAAGTTCTGTTCGGATAAATATGCAGAAGGCACCGGGTGTAAAACATCACCATCATAAGGGCCCAACAGTGTAGAAAATAAGGGCTGAAAGTAAGAAGCAATTTAATTTTGTTCCACCCCAACCATTTAGGAAATAACATTAGACCAACTCATCTCTAATGACATTGATACTTTTATTAAGACTGCAACGAAATGAGAGTTTTCATTATTTGCCGATTCTTTTTATACTCGCCCCTAATTAAAATATTACTTGAGCTTTGC